>JAMKCH010002132.1:0-54474 GCA_023653785.1 Ophioderma brevispina | reverse complement strand
CTTTTGGTTGTGTTTAATCAACATCTCATTTTTACAGTTTTGTGGGGAGTTTTGTACCTAAAATATTTTCTTCTATGAGTCCTGCTATGGCCGCAACTATTTAAGGCGCAATTCCAATGGCAGCCAATTTTTTATGCAAATTAGCATGCTCAAGTTGTCCTTGAAGTCTTGTCATACACACTGATTAAATAATAGTGCAATAGTTGTAAAATGTAAACTTAAAGGTGGTTGTTCCGATTTATGTGTATTGTGTTCTCTACTTGATATAGAGCCTGGCACTTGCACTACACCCCATCAAGTAACGTGTGAAACAAAATTGGGTTTTGATTGTAACGCAAAATGCATGCTGCAAAGCCCTATTCAATGCTGTGCTATTAAAAGTGGTTAACCACTAAAATGCGTGTTTTTTTTTGTTTTATATCTTGGGAATGAAATGGATTCAGGGCTCAAATTTTCAGGCCGACAATGAGAAAAATACGGCCTTTTACCTGGTGATATCAAAATCGATTACTACTTCCGGGTAAATCAGGGGTCCCAAAGTCTGATCGGAACACGCACCTTTAAGTGTAAGATGCATCCATGTGATACCTTGACAATGACTGTTAAAGTCAAATATGCTCAAATTACGAATGGCGGCCATTTTGGATTTCCTGCAAATTAGAAATGCATGGATTTGATTTCTGGTGGTTGTCCCATTATCAACACCTTGTGTTAGCATATTTTTCCACTAAATAATTTCTTCTACAAGACAGGATATGCCGGAAATAATTATACGAAATTTCAAGGCGGCCATTTTCTTATGCCAATTAGCATGCTAGGTTGTCACCTTCGAAGTCATGTATAAGACATGTTTATAGTTATATTAGTACAAGATGTAATTGGGGGGGGGCAAACTTTAAAATGCTTGTCATCCATGTGATTACCTTGGACATTGCTGTTAGTCAAATTATGCTAATTTATAAAAATGGTGGCCATTTTGGATTTATGCAGATTAGGTTTTAATTTAAATGTATGGATTTGAGTTCTGTGTTGTCCATTGTCTTGGCAAACACTCATTTTAGCATTTCATTTCACTAAAGAAATTCCTTCAAAAGACATCATATGGCTTAAAACTACTTATGACATTTAATTGCGGCCATTTTGTTTTGCCAATTTAGCCGCTTTCCCTACTACTTTGGAATGCTATCATGCAAAATTATTTATAGATGATGTTTCTGATAGTTTATACCACACTCGCCTTGCCACTCCTGATGGTACCGACTAACCTATCTTGCCAATGACTATCACCTTCCACGACTGATGCCTAGGTTCACTAAAGGATATATGACGTTCATGTTGTGTAGGTAAACCTGAAAACGGATGGATAGCATTGAATGAAAATGAAATTTCGGGTTTTCATAAATTTCTGACATACCTTTTTGTACCAGATGAAGTTTAGATTTAGGATTATCTTAGCTTATGTACGATAAGGTTAGGCGTTTATTAAAACTTAAGTGACCAAGGGGGGTGGTGCCATGGACCCCATTTTTTTTTCGCGCTGGCCGTTTACGCTTAAGATTTTTTTGTCGAATTTGTTTGTAATTTGTCTATGTTCTCTTTTAATACCAAAAAAATAATCGGCCAAATTGAAATAAGTTTTCCATTGAAAAGTTTGATGTAAGCGCAAAGCTCATATGAATTTCTGTCTTTTCGCCCAATTTTCGCGTGTTTTGAAACAATTTTTTGCCCTGTAATTTGGAGCCCCAAATATAAATTCAATATTTTTATTTTTTTTATTTTTTTTAATCACAACTAAAATTAAAATGACTACATTTATGCGCCTTAACATACAAACGCCTAAGCTTTACATCCTGTACATTCTCTCGTAATCTATTGCAATGTTAGATAATACATTGAATGTACTAACGTTCAAATCTATAAATGATTTTTTTGTTTTTTTTTTTTTTTGTAAACGTAAATGTTTTGATGACCACTTGCATTGACCATGATACATAATGCTTACTTTACATTTGACAAGGATCAGCCTCTATGATGGTCACAAGTGCGCGTTCGCGAGGTCAAAATATGGAAATTTGCATGAAAGCTTAAAAGTGATGATAAGTCGGGAAATCCTGTAAGTACATTTTTGCAACTGAAAAATTGACAGGATGGAAGAAATCAGCAATGGTCAAAGATTCGAATCCCCAATTCAGTTATGCGTTGTAGTAAGTGTTCTTAGAAGGAGGTAAACATAATGATAAAATTATCCGATTCTGTGCTTATTAGTTTGCTTTCAGACGCAGCACTGATAGGCTATGTAGCAGATACTTCTTACAGACGTGCAAAAATCTTATTTTTGATGATTTTTTCGATGTTCTGATTTAGCAAATCACCGATAGTGCCTTATAACGCAACAATTAGTTGCATTTCGAAGTAGTGGAGACTTCTGATCCTGAATATATATAAAAAAAATTTCTAACATTATTTACGGAGCAAGGTATTCAATAGATTCATTCTCAACGTGCAAGTTTCAATACAGATCCTTGCCAATTTCTTTAAACCTCTCTTTCTACTTTAATTCATTTCCTTGATATAGTTTCAACTTCCTCATTTCGATTTTAAGCTGTATTTTCGCAATACTCACTGCAAAGATATCAAATAAAGAAAGAATTATGGAGTAGAAGTATTGTAAGTACCATTAATCTGAGGTTAATAACGTTTTAGAGGGCTATTACAGTCATATATAATATGTCTTGCAAGAAATAGATACCTTTCACTATATATCATGCAATACCTTGGGCAGCTGCAGCTACCCGCCACCCGCCACTATACAATAGCATCTTTCCCCCCGCATTTTTGAATTACTGTGACACTATAGGGGGACGTGTAATGTTACTCCTCAACAAAAGTCAGAATTGCAGAATGGGTGCAAATATTATTATCGGGGGTTCAAGATATGAACTCAGTGACGCGGCTTTAAGTCAACTTAACTGGGAACAACTGCAAGAAAGGTGAAATTTCCATCTGCCTACTATGTTCAAGAATCATGAATCAATCAAGGCCCAATTTACCTTCTCAATAGTTGTCATGTTAAAAAGTCTGGCTATAATTTACGGGGATACAAGAAGCTATCAATGCCGAGCCCAAAACCGAACTTAACAGAAATCCGATTTCATTAGTGTCCGCTTACTTATGGAATTCTCTTTCTGATACTAAAATTTGCGTGCAATATATCTCAATTCAGAGAAAGCGAAAATAATCACACCGTTGAAATTATCGTCATGGTTACGCAACTCTGTTTTATTGGAATTTAAGTTTTTGTATTATTAGTCTGGTACATATCATAATTCTTTTAATATTGTATAGTTTTAATTTATTTGTGTATTTTATCTTTATTGTCCCCTAATCAGTATTTAATATGTAATCTTTATATCGGTAACTTTTTAAAATCAATCGGGTTTTATGATTGTTTGTGTGTGTGTATCATCATTTAGGGTGACAAACTTTAGGAATTATTTTGTGATTAATATTTTCAGTTAACATTTATATGTACATTTTTGTGTTGTTTTCCTGTGGTCTACATTACGGATCAGTGGAAGCACACTTTTTGAATTGATTTTACCTAACGAAATAAAGTTTTGAAATGAAAAAAGGAAATGAATGAAATGAAAGGTGTTACTCAATTTTCCTTGTTTTCTTCAAATTCCTTCCTTCTTCAGCTTCTTTCTCCATTCTTTTTCTTCAACCTGTTTTTCTCCATTTAAGTAATTAAGCAGGCGTTGTCAAAAGAAGTATTTGATTAGATAATTATCATGCACCGAATGTACCAACAAAAAAATGGAGAGTTCAAAGAAACCAAAAATAATACACATTTACAAATGAAATATATACTCTAATAAAGTTGCGGTTTCAATATGAAAAGGTTGCGTCAATTGTAGTGCTAAGATATTGAGCTTCATGAAGAGTGTCCTACCCAACATAAGTAGTAAATGACAAATCCAATATCTCAGGAAATGTATTGCATAGAATATCGGGGCCATAAAGGGAAGGCAAGGTGCTTGTCTTCAAACAAAATGTCGCGGGCAAAAGGGTAGAAGCTCTTTATTGAGATTTCACTCTCGTACACATCTGGCAGATCTAACAGATCTGTAAAGAATGTCCTGTAGGTTTTTACGGCGTGGGAGTTAAAATTCAACCCTGTGTTACTGGCATCGCGAAGTTTGTCACAATTGCATCCTGATTGTTCCAATCTCTATGCTAATCAATCAGCGTTGGCATTAGATTTCATTTCCATGAGCTTTTGTGGAGCTTTGTCGCTCCTGACTAATGCAAAAGAGTCCATTAACATGTTCAGGACTAAAGGAATGAAATTCAGAGGTGATGAACAGCTACAAGATAAATCTACATGGTACCTACAAAGGCTATTGTAATTTAAGGAATTATTCATGAAAATACCATCCATCCCCTGGATACCGAACCAACTTGACACCAGGACCAATTTGTCAAACGTGACACCGCTCAGAGAGGGATTTTCCTTAAGATGACAAATTATTGCTGACACCTTTTATCTGATATCCTTTTTTTCCCTAACTCTTTAGAGGTGTAACGAGAGATTTCACATAGATGTCCCTTAAAAAATGAAAATCCTGAATATTGCACTGATGTGAAGCTTTCTATCCAAAAAAAATCCCAATCTAAAAGGAATAAGCTGAGAATTATTTCTTTGGTGCAAATAAATTGTTAGAGCAAATAGGAAATTCAGCCTATGTTTTGTACTGAAATATAAGCATATAAAAATCACCTTCTGTTTTCACTTTTAAACGTTTCTGTAGCTAAATACGAGGTAGGAAACCTATTGAGTGTCTAATCTATATGAAATCACTACATATGACATAAAATATAGATGGCGTGAAATCTCTCTTTGCCCCTATAAAGGGTAAGCGATATAGTTATGGCTGAGCTAAAAGGGTTCCGGTGTGAAAGCAGATAAAGTCCGCCAAGAAGCCATAGTCCAAGCTCCATAGACTACAACGTAATAAAACATGATACTAATGTTGAAGAGTGAATCGAGTGCCCTATTCTTTACCGTTGTAGGTGGACTGTGAGTCCGGCGGACTATAAAAACTTCTACACTGATTAAATTTAGGTTTGGCGTTAGAAATACGACTGAAGTTTGGAATAGAGTTAAGAGTTAGTTTTAGGTTTTACGGGTGTGGTTAGGGTTTGGGTTGTATTGTCTTGTAAAATGTTTTTGTAACTTCAGGCCTTATAGTTTCCCTGAAAAAAAGTATATGTGCCGCAGGGTTTCGTGTACATAAGCTGCTCGATCACTGATAATAGGAAAGATAATTGGATAAGGATTACTTTAAGACTCTTAAAATTGAAGGAAAAATTTGTCTTTGGTTTCGAAATTCACAACATCTAGAAAAATTGGTCAGGGTAGAACCCTGTGGTGCAAGAGTATGGAAACACCTTCAGAAAGAGATTATTTTCGTAAGTGTGGGAATTATGCTAGTCAGAATAATGATACAATACTCTCAACTGGTCGGTTGACATTATGCTTGTGGTATTAACTTTCTTGTTTAGATGGGGATGAGTTTCAATAGGGAAAGTCAAGTAGACGATATTTCTAAATCCTTTTAACAAAGACGGAGGTAGCGTATAAACTGGTCTATATTGCTTAAAGAATTCATACTGATATTCTGGTTTATACAACTTTGAAGCGGGCAGTAAAATATGGCTCTTATAATGTGTCTGTCTCAAATACACTACACTTGTTTTGAAGATACAAAGCATGGCCTGCAAAATGTTGATAACGGTTAAATGTAATGCAAATACATTGGCCTTGAGGAATGCTTTGATGAAATTGACAAACAAGACAGTCTTGATATCACCTGTTGTGACAAAATTCCTTAAAGTGACGATTCAGTGCTTGATGTGTTTGGCATTTGCCCAAATGTAACACCTAAGCGTCTAGACAAAACCCTTCAATAACGTATTGATAAACTCATCTATAAGTATAGCAAGCAAAGATAAGCTAACCTGATTTTATGCCAGTGAAAACAAAACTGTACTAAGCACACAAAAAGGCCATCTTACAGGCATAAAACGCAGAATGTGTTTAAGACTTTATAGTTATTTTACGTTCCCTTTCATGCCAAAACAAAGACATCCACTTGGGTATAGGTAACGTACGGGGTGATCCCAAAGTAATGGATGGGGTGCACCTCCTTTTGCGATTTCGGGAGAGAGGTACCAACAAGTCTAGTACGACACAGGATTGTCAGACATTTGATTTTGCTACCAATAGATAGCTATAATTCTCCTCTTTCCATTGATACCAAAATGAGTATCAACATCGCTAACATTACGTCAGAATGACTTCATACAGTTTGTATGTCAGCAAAAACTGTCAATTTCATGCTTTTTTGGCTCTACCAAATGGGAAATGACTAGTTTTGTGTCGTCTGCAAGATGGCATATATGGATTGCTTTAGTGTGTCTGTGTGTGTACCTGTGTGCTAACTGAGGTATACTAGTGTGACTCCATTTCTTATGTATTGCTTTATTCCTTCATGATTTATGTGTCTAATTTTGCTACTTTTAACCTGCGTTAACTTGTCTGTATGTATATCTGTGTGTCTGTGGTCAAAATGTTAACCCTAAACATATTTGCCCGCTGTTTTCACATGCAAACATTTTCATGCCACTTGCCTGTCATGGTCCTTGAGTAGTGTCCCACATATTGATGACCTCATGTGACCCTGGTGACCTCATGTGACCTTTGCAGCCCAAAAAGGTCAGAAATATAAAATTGCTTGGTGTATTTTCATACTTTCCTTAACTTATGCCGTCATTATGACATCATGATGGAAATCTCTTGTTTAGTGTATTCGCTTTTGGTGAAGTAGGTCCCCGGTGCGAGTCCCGGCGGGGCCACCTGCTGGCATTTAATTCGAGTACTAAATTCTAGATTTGATTTGTATAAGACCTATTGAGTAAAACTGAATTCCAATTTCCCCGTGGTTCTTTTGGACTTGGACAAACGCCTGTATATGCAATCGCAGCCAGTTTAGATAAGAGTAGGGTGGAAATCCCTGACTGTCCCAATTCGTCCTGGATCTCTGGCATCATTGGAAAGCATGTCTGAACACTGAATGACTTTACGCAGGCTAAATAAGACAAAAATAAAATAAATATTGGTATTTACTTTGATACCAACGAAAGAAAAAAGCTAAGCTATCTTTCTTTTTATAAAAATCGGTGTTCAATAAGGCAATGTAGTGTTTTTATGGGTTTTCGTTCATCATATCCGAATAGCAGTACGATACTTTCTTCGGCTGGGAAGCTTGAACATAAAGTGAAGCTAGGTTAATTTAATAATTACCCGTAATACTAACTCTATCCCTCTACCAGGATCACATACACGGATTACACGATCTTTAATGCTAAGCGTGGCACACATCTCCACATGGAGCGTTGTGTTATTCCGTTGACTACTGCAGCTGGTGCGCTTGGCCTAATAATATTTGGAGGGGGTCCCATTGATTGGCGTGAAAGGTCTTGTTTAATATAATCTATTTCCATCTGATGTAAACCCCTTTAAAAAAGATCTACCTAAAAGGGAGTTGGCCAGTAATTAATGGATGTTTTTAAAATAACAAAATAATTAATCTTTATTTTATTATCTTTTTTTAAATTCGGAATGTGATGTTTACAAATGTAAATTACACCATGTTGTTATTTGTTCTACTATATACCAATAGCATACTGCACACTAAGATGGTCTTCTTAAGTGCTTCAGACAGTAATTTGCTCGTACTTAAATCAAATTTGGTCATTTTTAATTGTTTTTCTTATGAATTCTACATCTTTAAGAAACTCTTTGAGATTTGGAGGGTCTACTTTCAAAACAATCTAGCATATACAAACACGTTTACGTTTCAAAAATAAGAATTAGTTTTAGTCATTTGTATATGCATAGGGAACTGATTGATGGGAACTGCGTAATTTTATGTGGCTGGAACCTTAACTTGCTAATAAGCTCTAATTCTAAGTGATCTCTAAAGATCATGATACAGTTTATAACACGTATGTAGTAATTTGTAATAGGTGGAGGAAATTGACTGGACCTGTTTCTTTCGAAAAACAGACCGCCGGGAAATATAAAGTGATTTCAACTGTGGCCAAAGTAAAATGTTTTTTTTTTTATTTTTTTTTATTTGATTTTGCCTTAAACCTCAAAAATATTTTGTGTTGACTCCAATTTCGAATCTCTTGCCCAGAACGCAGAGGAAGAATGGCTTGTATACTTTTTTGCTTTATGTAAGAGTCAAACGCTATAGCGCGTGCTCGATTAAGCGGAGATGTAGGACAAGCGATATGACAAGACCAAAAAAATCTAAATACATTTGATATAGAGGGATGTTTTACATGGCACATACTATTACAAAACTATAGAACATTTCTTGGTATTTATGAGGAACACGAAGACTGTTCAATCAATACTTTCCTACTACAGTTGCTCCAAATCATATCCATTACGTATTCTAAAAGAAACCATTATTTTTTAACAACCCAGTTGACCTACCAGCTGTAATGGTATATTAATACAAGACATAACAAAACAAGCTGAAATATCTGAAGAGTTGAAGGAAACCTGATATAACTGTTGGTCAAAAACAAAAATTACACAACATAACCATCTGATAATGGTAATTGCGGGGCCTGATTAAACACAAACAAAACCGAATATTTTAACAATTGGAAGCCCGCTGTCTATCTCCAAACTAACAAAATAACAAGAATTGTCTTTAAAAAAAGCAAGCAATGCTGAGCTAGTGTTTGGACAGGGGGAAGGGACATGCCAACCTAACAGCAACATCGAATTCAAAATCTAAGGGAAAGTGTATAGCTAAATCATTTTATATTTATGACCTCCTGTAAGATAACAATCGCTCATATAGCTCTGAATTTGACTAATTAAACGTCATTCAATTGTATGCAAGTCTTTTAAACACCCGTGGACCAATTCCAGGCATCCATTATTATTTATTTGTTATTAGCAGTACTGGTTCGTTTTGCCTTTGGATAACGAGTTGAAACCTTTGTTCAGACATTTATATGCACTATTTTTTGTGATTGTATTCAAGAACATTGCGTCACTTTGTTCTTCAAACAAGAAAACGGAGTGACAGTTTGACAATATGTTGTAATATACGACGTATAAAATGTTCATACTTTGATGATCTTTAGCTTTAGATGACATAGCAACAGCAATACAAGTATAAGAGCTGGTACATGTTCATCTCTGCACTGGGCCGTATAGATAATTGTTTTTGCACACATACCTAGATTGCTTTGGCATATATGTATAGTATACATGTACTTTTTGGGTAATTAAAATCAACACTCTTAGGATATATCTCTTAAGATCTTTTGGAAATGAATTTTTCATTGTTATCTGGTTTACACTGATATCACATTGGGTCATTTGTAATTCAGATTATATAACAACTAAGAAGTGAATGACTACAATCTCTTGTGTTGTTGGAAAAAATGAGACTCCTTTGCAGCATTTAACAATTTGCATTAATTATGTGTAGGAATGTTTAAAATGCAATAAGTGCAACCGTTATTACAAACCAGAGCTATGGTAGAGGAATTTATTGTTTATTAAAATGATTGAGATATTTGCATGCCAATGATATATATAATGCCAATGCTGGGTGGTGTATTGACATTCCATGAATTGCATCATTTATTAAAAAATCCGATCCCCGAATTATTCAGTGTAATAGGTTAGTCACAACGTAATCACCTACAATAACTGTACTTAGGAGGCCAAGACGTGCATTTTCTTGTAGTAACTGTTGTAAATGTTTTAACTGATTTGTTAAACCACTCTGTGGGTACCTATGATAATAGCAGATATCAATCTTTTGCTATCGGGCAACTTTTCTTAGTGGTTTTACATTTGTCAGTTGATTATTACGATGCAATAATTGCTATAAATGTCATCATCATTTCTGATATTGCAAACGTGGTGCACACATGTTTATTATTTTGTAGTCCGAATATGTACAGTTCATATTGCACGCAATTCTGAGGCAAAAATTATTACACTTTTCGGTGTTTCGTTTTGTTTGGTATTTGATTACAAAAGTCCGATTTATAGCCTAACATAAAATGGTGAAACTGAAGAAACTGCGGTGGAACGGGGAGGAAAAATAATTAGATAGCATTATGCAGTAACTTACGTTATTCACCGGAAAACCTCAGGTGTATTGACATCCTCGATCTCAGACAATGCGGCGTGGGGAGGGGGAAGGGGGTCAGAATTGTATTCAAACTAATAAGTACAGGTGTTAAATTATATCCATGTCCCCCATCATGTGAAACCAATATTTTCATTAAGCCAAAATCGAATGAACAAAAGCTCCGCGTCCCATGGAGGATGGGCTGTCCAAACTATTACGAGCGGAGAATCGACAACAATTAGTTGTCGCAACCTTGTATATTACATCTTTATATAGTTGCAGCAAACACACCCATTGTAAACAACATGTGTGGAGAAATTTGTCTACTAAATAAGATACATTCGCGCAAGCTAGTAGCTGACATATTGTTAACATAATTTATGTTTTTTGCTGTTAGAATCAACCACACCATAAATGAAGATATGGTGTAATACTCATTTGATTAGGTTGACCTCTCTGCGTTATAGGTGATACAGTTCGTGGAAATCTGCAAGTAAAAGATATCTCAAATCTTATAAGCTTGCTATAGGAGTGTCTTAAAAATACTTGTTTGAATATAAGTAAGTACCTTCAAACATAGGTTGTAATAAATTTTCGACATTCCAGTTTTGTACTAGAAGAACTACAGATTGAATTACAAACTATGAGCGCAATTACTGTACACTGTCTAACCAGCACGACCCAAAAATGACACATATCCTTTTTGGTAAGGTACACGTACAAGTGTCTCATATTCAGTGATTTCCTGGCTTTTCAAAACTGTTGTCATTTTATACATTGCATTGGCAAGTTCGCGCCATATATAACATTAACTCATCACAGTTGCCAAAAATAACGGACTGATATGTCCCAACTCTCACTAAGAACATTAATTTCGATAATAGTCCACAACGATCAAAACATAAGTTCCATTACAATTAACGATGAGAGGTAATGTTTCGCATTCGAGAGTTACAACTTTGTCGAGACAACTGTTGTACTAAAGCTCTTCTCGAACAACACGAGTTTGCAAAGGGCGTTGACTTCTATTTGCAAGTGTTTTTCATTTTGCAATCTGAAACTGTAACATCCTGATTATACAATTACTTGTTATGAGGGGTTATGGCTGCTACTGACATTGTGGGTATTTTTCAATAAATAGATCCTAATATTTTCAAACTTTTCAAACTTAGAACACAAGTTTTTTTAAACAATGGCGTCTACTTCATAGCTTCGCGTAAAACCAACAATTTTTACTCATGCGGATATTTTTGTTAATGCGGCCCCGACCAAATAATTCCAAACCGATTTCATACTTTCATTCAAATTTATAACTGGGCTGTAATACATTGATTTTTTTTTGGCAAATGAATTTGTCACATTTTATTAACATTATTTCTTTATACACTAAATATCACTTTACCGTTTTCTTGCGAAATATTTGTTTATTAATATCCTAGCATATTCTTCCGCAGGTAATACGGTTTAATCACAAAAGTAGGCCGGCACTTGCATGAACCACTTCACTCAAATTCTTCATACTCAGTAAGTAATTATTCTTACCTAAATAATTTGTAGCATTATTTCTAATGTAATAACACCAACAACCCAACCACCTTTTTCAGTTAATAATGCCTACTTAACAAGCGTAGCTTCCCAGTGCACTAGTAATGGGGCAAGTATGCTATTTTTCAATACAAAAAATCTTGCCTTTTATATCGTTCCGCTTGGCAATTTCGGTCATCAGACTGTCATTAAATGCAAATATCAATTACTAACCACAGTTTTTCGCTCCCCAACATCATATTATCCCGTTCACCATTTCACCAGGGTTCGTAATTCAAAAACAACGACAATGTGCTTTTTCAAAAATTATTTTACAAATAAGATGGCCATAACACCCTCTTTTCACATAACGAAAAACATACTCAAATCAATATACACCTCATGCACAACGTGATATTCGTATATAAAATAACGAATGAACTAGTGCTTTGGATACAACTTACATTCGATAGCGCCTTACATATCAATAATAAACCGCCCTCTACAAATCTACTATACCCGCGCGATCGTGTACATAGAACTAGGCAGTGCGTAACTGACTCTATTACTACTGAAATACATCTAAAAAACAGCCAATCAGGGATACGTTTCAGTACGCGTTCAGAAACACGATTGCACTATCTGCTACAGGCCAACTTGTACAATCTAACGGCTTCCATATGAAAGGAATTCCTTAAAAACTGCAGCAGTGACGGCATACCATCTCTTCAACTAAATGGAATTATACATTCACCGCAGCACTCTTTAACAAAGCTAGGGCCACCATAACGTCACATGAACGTATCGCCATTCAAAATTATAGCATCTTCGATGTAAAAATGTAAACCCATTGCTTTGTGCCTTTCTCCAGGTTTTAACCAGAATCCGCAATTTATCAATACTATAACTGTGTTATTGATCAGTTTGTATGAGAAAAAAAGCTCTAAGTATTCCACCAGCGCTATCGCGTAACATGGTACAAGAATGTCCACTGAATACGAGATCAAAAAAGAAAACATGATAAAAATTATGCAAAATCGTGATGGAATTAAGAACATCAAATATCATCTGACTCGTGGGTTCTCCCAGCCAAGTTCTGCCTCCTTTAAAATCATGAGTAAAACTGCTCAAAATGTAAAATCATACCAACAGAAGGTTTTATTTGTTTTGTTGTAGATGATGCTGTTACAACTGTTGCTTTTGTCTTGCTTTATTTGTTACGGAACAAAATGTAACAGTTTGTTGATCAAATTAAATTGTTATCACGCTGAATGATCCTGTTAAGAAAATCACTTACAGGGCAGCGAGGATTTCTAGCTATACGCTGTTGATCCGCTGCAATGATCTCAAAATTTCATTAAGAAGGACTCTACCCTCAGTCATCCTGGCATATCGGGTGTTATATATTGGCTATCGCATTAAATCTATATTTGGTCTTGTTACAACTCGTTAATAAGCCACGTACACCTGCTTTGATGGTAATTTGTCACCCATGGACTGAGCAAAACAAAACAAAAACAAAACAAATAGTAGCATGCATCTCAGGAGGTACACTTTTGTCTTTGACTGCACTGTTCATTTGCTAATAATCTATTAGTTTGGAAAACTAATAACTGGTATCTTAATATGAGGTAACTTTGCAATACCACTTCATGCTATCCAATAGTACGTGCTGGATTTTCATAGTACGAATCCTATGTTTGGTCACATTTCCTCGTTAGTTGACGTGACGTCAGAAGTTTAGAACTGCAGGAATGAACACGAGCCCGTCGTCTTTTACTGAGAGGCAGGGATCTTTTGATGAACAATTGGTACTTTCAAATATATTCAATTTGCGTTAATGTGCAGCTGGTCAAATGGGCACGACACTTATTACCCAGGCGCGCCTTCTAAAACCTTTTTGTACAATGTGACAGACGATGCCGTTTAAGAGTTAATTTATTTTGAGTTATTTTTAAAAGGATCAAAAGATATCACCAAAAAATCCTATAATAAAAATACATTTGATTTAATTTGTTCTATTCCTTCAGCTTTTTAATTAAATCTGTCGCGCTACTATACCCCCAAACACATTTTTACTTGAATGCCTTTATTTACAGCAAACATTGGTGCATTTGTGAAACCTCTTTTATTTACCTCTACAATTCAATTCAGTGTGACGAGAATATAGCTCGGAGATTGATGCGTCTCGTGTTTGCTGAGATTTTTTTCTGCGATGACACAGAAGACCTTGAAGGACATTGGAGATGTAATTTCCGTGATCATCGTCGAATGAGCCTCCATCGCCAAGTAATGTTCTTGACATTTCCCGTTTTGACATATTCAAAAAGGAAACAACACTATGGTGTATCCGGGTTTATGTCAATATAACCGACATAACACGCCGTAGGGAAACTAACGGAACTGGCGAAAGAGGCTATAAAAGCAACGTGCGATTGAGGAAAAGTAACGGGTTATGTTTTATGCAATATATGTGTTAAAGGTGTGTCAGGAAAATGGATCAATATCTTACATCGAATATCAGGATGAACCATTCGAACCTAAAGGTTGCAAATATGGAACAAAGTGTGGTAGATCACGCACATACGTCAAATCCAAATTAAGATATTAAAGGTGTGTTCAGTGGCGTAGGCAGCCCTGTGGTTCTCAGAAAACAAAAACTAGTTCGGATGGTGTCTTGGGTGACTAGTTATGTCGGACCATGGAAGAAAGAGATGAGAAGGAACCACAACGACTTCCACAATCCGATTTTAATCTGTTTATCCATTCACCCGCACAAAGGAAGGTATTCAAAAACCACCCTTTGATCATAATCCCTCTGCCGCAATCGATGATAGGCGAGCAAACATTACTGTAGAATATTTTGAAAACTCAATGTCCGAACACGTAAATGTGTAAAAGTATATTGCATATTACAACATGTTCCGGCGGTCTCCGGTGTGTATTTGTTGTTGTTTTCGTTATATAAGAAGTTAATGCACATCATTTTGCGTTCAGCTTTACTTCCCGAGACTGCCCAGTGTGAAAAATAAAGGATGAAAGTTTGACTAAATTTGAAAGTTGGACCGGGGGGCGTATTGGATTTTCGTTGGACACCCATGCTCATTCCAGGGGTTCTGAAAGTGACCTCTAACGGGAC
Source organism: Ophioderma brevispina (assembly GCA_023653785.1). Classification (NCBI taxonomy): domain Eukaryota; kingdom Metazoa; phylum Echinodermata; class Ophiuroidea; order Amphilepidida; family Ophiodermatidae; genus Ophioderma; species Ophioderma brevispina. The sequence goes on along the minus strand of JAMKCH010002132.1, from coordinate 39,573 downwards.
CAATTTTCAGTTAAAATATACCCGGCCCCTAATTGGACCAGCTTTGGTGAAATTATACTAGTTTACAGTGAAAATATACACCTAACGGTACAGCAGTAATATGACATCCATACTGTGCTTTTTAAAATATATTTTCCACAAGTATTATCCCAGTTATATACTCTTTTGAAATTACACTTGTATTATCAACATCTTTACTTGTATGCAAAATATTTTTGATTAATATTGTAACAATTAATTGCTGTAATGCATTATTTACATAATTATTTATATTGTTTTTGCTGTAGGCCTATTCTATGATGAACAAATAAAAATTGATTGAAGATTGAAGGTAATTTGCAGTGAGATTATACCCCTTACGGCCCTGTTCTCAGTACATGAAAAAAGGTATACATTTAAAATAGCCAACATACAAGAAAAATGACACTTGTACTACTGCAAGAAAAAATACACACTTAGGGTTATTTTGCTGATATCTTTAGGTTAATTTTTCCTATTTGTATCATTGAACCAGTCACAATCACAACTGAATTTGTACCCCCAGAGGGACTAGAACTTGATTAATTGGCAGCTAGTCCCTCTTTTTTCGGAACGAGCATGGGTTCGAGCAATACAGACCCCCAATGCGTGTGATCGGTTTCCATGGACTGCGGCAATATTTTTGAGTATTCGCTGATTCCCGAGACCCGGAATCTTTACGCAGTGAAGAAAACAACCACGAATTGAGAATGTTCTCGAGCCAGAAATTCTGAATTGGATTATCCTCGGAAGGGCCATTGAGAGAATATGAATAAACAATTGCAATTATAGGGCGGGAGATAGATCGTTCAAACGTCAAGTGGGCGTTGTGGTTCCTTCTATCTCGTTCTTCCATGGTCGGGACTAATTGAACAACTAGTACTTGGAATCTACTTTGATCATATCAAATTGGCGGGAAATTGTTTGGCTTTTATACAACGACAAAAAATAGCCCTCTAGTCGATGGGACATGTCCTCTATGCTGTTGTTTGTGTCTCCATCGGGGGGCTAGGGGAAAACCAAGTGTAAATTCCTAATTAATTATTAACTCATATAATCGTCTGTTCCACAAATACAAAACGCACCATTTTCTTTGAAAAAGAATAAAATGTCACTCAAATTTCATTGAGCCCCCTATATCAGTGACTAGTGGATACACATAGACTTCAGCAAACAATGGAGTTTAAAGATATTCAAGCACCGGCCGTGTACGGTGTAGAAAAACACTTCAAATTCCCTTTCATCTGGGAGGGCAGGACCATTGTTATATTGTCGCGCAGTGAAGAGATTTCAGCTGTTACGCTCTCCACTTTGGAATGAGTACTTTTCAGGACAAAATACTTAACCTATTCACAGATAAATAAATATGAGCTTCTATAGTGCGTGATTCAATAAATTTGGCAAGATTTTCATAATTGATTAGAAAAGGGGAAAACCATGAACAAGATCATGAGAGAATGTTGAGGGCAAGCTTTGACGAACAACTTTGTGCAGGAACCAAAATTCCGCTAAAACCCTTATTGCTTACTTCATTTCTATTCAAGTTACCTCGTTTTCAGAAGAAAATTTCGTGTCAACGACCTATATTATAATATGTAGCATGGTTAGTTATGGGATGAGAGACGGGTTATTTGTCACTCAACTTGAATTGTGGAGGTGGTAACACCTGGCTATAAAAATGGCCCTACATACCCGGCCATTGTAATATCTTTTAGCTCATGTGTTAGCTGAAGTCTATACATAGCCATTGGTCTCTGATATTGGAAAAAGAAATGAGGTGACATTTTATATAATTTTTAAGAAAATGTGCCAGTTTATGTGCGGAAACAGACACTTATGTGATCGTATAATTTATTATGAATTGACACTTGGTTTTCCCTTAGCTCCCAATGGGGGACTACAGAATTTGTTATTACCGTTGATATTTGGTCCAGCCCATGGTCGATCCTTTAAAAGTTACATCTTTAACTATATGTAGGGCAGGACAATGTAAGTATGTAACTTGTTAAAGGACAGCTTTTGTCGTAGTAATAAGAGTTTTAAGAAATCCCGCCCATTTGGGTTGATCAAAGTATAATCGGGGGATGGTAAGTACTCACCCAACAGGAGGCCGGCCAGAACTAAGAAAACAGGAAACTCCATATGGACTAGTTTTTGTTTTTCTTTGTTCTGGTAAATAGGGTAGAAAAACGTCTGGCTGATTTGCTGATTTTCGACAAGATTTCCCGATTTTACCTGTGCCCGATTACGTATGAAGAGGTTCTTAAGTATTTGTGTGAGGATGTGATGGCGATGGTGGGGATGAGATATGATGATCACCCAATTGAAAACTCCAAATTCCCATTCAACTTCAATACCTTCAATCAACTTGGATGGGGCAACGGCGAGAGGGAATTTCCAAAAATTGTTCAATGTGTTCCAAAACAATTGTTCTCAAGATGGTATAGTATGAAGGTTTTAAAAATACAATGGAAAGAAGGGCATTTTCAACAAATAATCGGCTTTTAACTTTGTTGGAGGGTTTGGTGTATTGTTTTGTACAACATATCCATACCAAAATGAAAAGAGCATATTGCAAAAAAGCCAGTGAATCGTAAAAGTGCCATTAGACCAACGGTTAAATGCCATATTAAGCTTTTCGTTCCACTTGCGCATATGATCTTTGTTCCAACGAAGTCGGTTATTTTAAAAAATTGAAAAATGTAGGGTTGGAACGAAGAAATACAAATTCAAAATGCAAAGCCAGACGACAAGCATTAACTTAACCGGGTATCCCACATATTTGACATCTGTCATCGTCGGCAAAATAAAAAACAAATTTTCCTAAAACCATTGGAAAGGGTTTAAAATGATTACCATACCCCTTGAAAAATGCCATCCGGTGTGCAATAAAGATCTGTTATTCCTAAATCTCTGGTCGAGTTTTAACCAACTGGCTATAACCGAACCCGACTCGTGTTCACCTTTGACCTTGGTTAAAGGACTGGTGCAGGATAGTGCATGATCTCAACTTCCTAAATCATTACGTTTCCATTTTACGGACAATTTCTACTCTGTACCATTAACCAGACAAGAAACCTCACAAGAAACCTACCACTACGTTTATCATGGAAGGTCCCTTTCAGTTCCAAATGGGGTCTCAGCTTCAATTATATATTCAATATTCATGGTGGTATGAGTCCCCACCATAAAAAAAAAAGTGCAAAAGTTCATTAAAACGCGAGCATTTAATACTCTCACGATGAAGCCAAGCGATATTGTGGGCTACATTAAGGCAAAAACGACTACAACCTTGAAAATATTCGCTTCTCCCCGCATACAGCGGAAGTGCACATGCATAGGTATGAGGTAAATTTTCCAAACTATCTCTTTGTTATCGCTTGACAGTCAATGATCTCTTAACCCTTCCCGTTTAGCTGCGTTCGATTGCAATTTTAATACATCGTCCCATGTAAATAATTCCAAGACCATGTCCTCTTCATTTTATATCTCAAATATTAATCTTTTGCCCCTAAAACCAATGATTGTTAATTATGGCTTTATCCCCTAGAGGAGACATGGATCACGAAAGAATCAGTAAATGTCAATTAAAGCTACAAGCCATCAAAACACAAACGACTTCCGCCAAAGCACTAACCCAAAGCTAGTACATGAATGTGCCTCCAACCTTGTTGTTTCTACATTTTTCAGGGAACAAATTTGTAATTTATTCCTCATAGAACTACCGTAACTCTCTTTGGAGATGAGGTTAATTTGCAAGTTTCTTATCAAGGCTCTGGGTGACTCCCCTACACCAAAGTCAACCTTGCTCTGTGAGGTTAATCTATCTGTGATAATATGTTTGCATTAAAGGCGATCCTCCACCCACCCTCGTCAAGTCAAAGTGCTGAGATGCAGTATATGCCAATTTTACGGAAAAATATACCTCCTATGCTATCACGTTGTGAAAGCGATGGACACCTCTCGGGACGCATACCTATTACCATTAAATCTACTCCTCTACCATCCCCTAGCTGGGTGACTTTCCCTATCCCATACAACAAAGCAACCTGCCATTACAGTTGGGGTGAATCTAGCTGTGACAATATGTTGCATTAAAGGCGGATCCCGTCAAACAAATGTGTTGATATGCGTCTACAGGTGACCCAATAAAAACTTTACCCAAAATTAAAGTGAATTTTTGCCAATTTTTTTAAAATTTGATATCTGTGGATTTTATTTTATTGGAAAACTCCAATGCCCAATGCCCAAATCGAGCAGATTGTGTCCTACCCACCCCACCCCCCTGCCTGGCAACAAGAGAGAAACAATGCCACTTTACATTTGAAAAGGGTCAGACTCTATGATGGTCACAGGTGCGCATGCGCGAGGATGTAACGCACAGTTAGCACCTGTACTCTCGAAATACTACTTTTAAGACAAATTATTTCAATAGATGTCATTCTCAACGTGCAATTTCAATAACGAACAAACCTAAAACTCGTAATTGTGTTCTCAGCTTCGCTCGTCTTCCTCATTAGCTTCTCACATTCATCTTCCTTTGTCTTTCCTCAACTTCCTGATCTCAAATATCCTTGCTAATTCTTTAAACCTTCCTTTTTAATTATTTCCGTATTAATTTCAAATTCATTCATTGCGTTTTTTAAACGTATTTTCTCAAAGACTCAACTGCACATGATATCAAATAAAGAAAGAATTCTGGGATGTAAAAGTAGTACCATTAATATCTAGAGCTTAATAAATGGCACTGTAAAGGGTAATCTCAGTTCCTTAGTTTCATCAAATTCCTCCTTTTCAGCTTCAATTTGCAAGATAGCGTCGAGTAATTAAGCAGACGTGTAAAAGAAGTATCATTAAACATTAGTGTTGATTAGATAATTATCATACCGAATGTACCAACAAAAAAAATGGAGAGTTCAAAGATAAAAAAAATAATACACATTAACAAATGAAATCTATACTCTAATAAAGTTTGCGGTTTCAATAAGAAAAGGTTGCGTCAATGTAGTGCTAACGATCTGAGCTTCATGAAGAGTGTCCTACCCAACATAAGTAGTAAAATGACAAAAAAAATTCCCCAATATATCAGGAAATGTATTGCATAGAATATCGGGGCCATAAAGGGAAGGAAGGTGCTTGTCTCAAACAAAATGTACACGGACAAAAGAGAAGGTTTTTATTGGATATCACTCTCGTACACACCTGGCAGATATAGCGATCTGTAAAGATGTCCTGTAGCTTTTTACGGCGTGGGAGTTAAAGAGACACTGGCACATTGAAAAATAGTGCGCCCTCAAATTTTTCAAAATCGATCATTTTTGCATGGTTTGTAAAGCTTTTATTATACAAAAGCCCTGTACCGAAATGATTAGACCAAATCAGCTTATATCGGTAAACAGAACGATTTTATAAGTTGGCGAACGTTAATTCAGCAGACACGAAAATGATTTAACACAAGAACACGCACTCCGTATGCCTCTTCTTCACGAATGCACCACTGAGTTGGACCGGTCTATAACCTTTTGTGGTTTTATCTCAGTGAGTACGAGTCAAAAATATCATGTAATATACACATTTAATTGTTGATTAAAGTTATGGAAAATAAAGTTGTGCCTACAGATACTAGTCTTATCCTCATATCAATGTCCGATAGTTTGGGGTATGTTATTTTTATGTGTAAAATATATCTCGTATTCCAATGGCCTTGACTACCATTTGAGAGCAAAATGTAAGAAATACATATTTTGTGAAAATGTGCCGTTGGCCGCTTTAAAATTAACCCCTTACGCATCGCGAAGTTTGTCACAATTTCATCCTGATTGTTCAATCTATGCTAATCAATCAGCGTGGCATTAGCATTTCAGTCCATTGAAGCTTTGTGGAGCTTTGTCGCTCCTGACTAATGCAAAAGAGTCCATTAACATGTTCAGGACTAAAGGAATGAAATTCAAAGGTGATGAACAGCTACAGATAAATCCTACGTTGTACATTACAAGGGCTATTGTAATTTAAGGAATTATTCATGAAAATATTACGTCTGGTTTTGAAGTAAGATAGAGAATGTTCTTCCATCCCCTGGATACCGAACCAAATTGACACCAGGACCAATTTGTCAAAACGGGACACCGCATCAGAGAGGATTTCCTTAAGATGAAACATTTATTGCGGGGGGGGTGGGGGGATGACACCTGTTATCTGATATACTTTTCCGTAACTCTTTAGAGATGTAACTAGAAAAAATTCACATAATAGAGTCCCTTAAAAAATGAAAATCCTGAATGTTGCACTGATGTAAAGCTTCTCTATCAAAAAGTCCCAATCTGAAAGGAATAAGCTGAGAAATATTTCTTTGGTGCAAATAATTGTTGGAGCAAATAGGGAAATTCAGCCTAGTTTTGTACTGAAATAATCACCTTTTGTTTTCACTTTTAAGACGTTTCTGTAGCTAAAACGAGGTAGGAAATATATCGATTGTCTATCTATATAAAATCACTCAATATGACCATAAAATATGGATGGCGTGAAATCTCTCTTTGTCCCTATAAAGGGTAAGCGATATAGTTATGGCTGAGATAAAAGGGTCCGGTGTTGTGAAAGCAGATAAAGTCCGTCAGAAGCCATAGTCCGAGCTCTATAGACTAAAAGATAATAAAGGCATGACACTAATGTGGCGGACGAGTGAATCGGTGCCCTATTCTTTCCGTTGTAGGTGGATGTGAGTCCGGCGGACTATAAAAACTTGTTCACCGATTAAATTTAGGATTGTGTTAGAGATACGACTGAAGTTGGGATTAGAGTTAAAGAGTTAGGTTTAGGGTTTTAGGGGTGTGGTAGGGTTTGGGTTACATTGTCCTGTTAAAATGTTTTTGTAATTTTGTAGGTTTGCCATGAAAAAAAGTATATGTGCCGCAGGGTTCGTGTACATAAGCGCTCGATCTGATAAATAGGAAAAGGGACTACTTTAAGACTCTTAAACATTGAAAAAAAATTGTCTTGGTTTCGAAATTCACAAAAATCTAGACAAATTGGTCAGGGTCAAACCCTGGGTGCAAGGAGTATGGAAACACATTCAGAAAGAGTTATTTTCGTAAGTGTGGGAATTATGCTATTCAGAATAATGATACAATACTCTCAACTAGTCAGTTGACATTAATGCTTGTGGTATGAACTTTCTTGTTTAGATGTTTATGAGTTCCAATAGGGAAAGTCAAGTAGACGATATTTCTAAATCCTTTTAACAAAGACGGCGGTTGCGTTTAAACTGGTCTATATTGCTTAAAGAATTCATACTGATATTATGGTTTATAAAACTTTGAAGCGGGCAGTAAAATATGGCTCTTATAATGTTTGCTTCAAATACACTACACTTGTTTTTGAAGATACAAAGCATGGCCTGCAATTTTTGATACCGGTTAAATGTAAAGCAAAACATTGGCTTGAGGAATGATTTGATGAAATTGACAAACAAGTGCTGATGTGTTTGGCATTTGCCCAAATGTAACACCTAAGCGTCTAGACAAAACCCTTCAATAACGTATTGATAAACTCATCTATAAGTATAGCAAGCAAGATAAGCTAACCTGATTTTATGCCAGTGAAAGCCAACAACTGTACTAAGCACACACCAAAGGACATCTGACACGCATGAAAAACGCAATGTGTTTAAGACTGTATAGTTATTTGGCCGTTCCCTTTTTTCTTCTTTTTCCCTTCCGTGCAAAAAATAATATCCACTGGGGTATATGCCAAGTGATGGATGGGGTGGCATCGTGATTTCGGGAGAGAGGTACCAAAATGCCTTGTACCAACACAGGAAGTCAGACACTTGATTGTGGTACAAATGGATAGCTCTGGTCCTCTGTCCATTTAATTCCAAAAATGGTACCAACGGCTAGCATACGTCAGAATGACTTCATACTATACTGTATGTAAGCAAAATGGTCAGGAATTAATAAAATCGCTTGGTCCCAATAGCTGTCCCAAGTCGTCCTGGATCCCTGGGCATCATTGGAAAGCAGTTTGTGAACACTGAATGATTTACCCAGGCTGCATGAGACAGATGGAAAATAAATGCTGGTATTTACTTTGATACCAATGAAAAGAAGACATTGTAAGCTATTTTTATAAGGAATTAGTGTTGTTATGGTTTTTCGGTCATCATATGTTATGGCTTTTTGTTCACCATTCCCGAACAGCAGTACGATACTTTTTGCGGCTGGGAAAATATATCAAGTGAAGCTAGGTGAATTTAAAGTGACAGGAGGAAATTTTTTGAGGATACAAATTTCTCTCAAATTGCACTTGATCGGTTGTAGATCACCTACCGAGAACGTTTCGAAGGATTATTTGACAAATAAGCTAGAAAGAAAACCGCAAACCTGTTTTGAAATTGCCTGCTATCCAAATCGTCCCTATAGGAAACCATGCTTTGAATTTCTGTCGTGCACGACAGAAATTACTAAATCATCATCTCATCACATAAAGACGGCGTATTCGGCTTATTCACTTCAGGTGAGAGAGTCTACTGACTACAGTATCCTAAAAGAAAACATGATAAAAGGATGGAAAATCCTGATTGAATGAAGACCATTAAATATCATCTGACCTAAGTTCTCCCGGCCAAGGTTTTCCTACCTTAAAACCATAAGTAGAACTGCTTAAAATGTAAAATCATACCGACAGAAGGTTCTATTTTGTTTTGTTGTAGATGATGCTATTCCAACTGTTGCTTTTGTCTTGCTTTCTTTGTTACGGAACAAAATATAACAGTTTGTTGATTAAATTAGATTGTTTTCACGCTGAATGACTCACTAAATTGCGATTGGAAGATTTCAAAAGATTCATGTGGACTTTAAACTCAATTTGGCAAAGCAAATTGGGGCTTTACTCTCCATGCATATGTAACTGTTTTGGAGTTGCATAAGAAACAAGTGATATAACAATATAAGATAACGTATCAAAAACTTGTAGTTCTATATCTTGCGTTTATAGGTTTGCGCTTTGTAGATGATAGGAAAAGGAACCCTGGATTGTGGAGAAAATAATTGACCGTGCCAGGAAAAATCAATGTTTCATAATCCCGTTGTAAAGCCGCCGATATTATTAAAAAGAATCAACGATGACGAACCGTTTGAAAACACTAACTACAAACGACACCCCCTCTCATATTTTGTTAAAGGTGGATAGCCCGATCATGGTGCGATTTATCAAATGATAAGCATATCACCAAACACACCCAATTACAAATTTTTAGTTAAATCGGTCAAGCTGTTTGGATAGTAGAAGCGCAAATGTATACCAAATTGACCCAAACGATAGTGTTTGAATGCCAGTGTGGTCGATCAGATTTGAGAACATCAAAATAAAACATTTCCCGGGCGTTAAATTTCACCTCAATTTTAATGGGGTAAAGCAGTGGACGAGGTTATCAATCGGGTCACCTACCTTCAACATATTGCTGCTGACAACTCAAATTATAGTAAGCTTTAAAATTGATCCTTCGTTGTGCATCACGGGCGGAGCCATTACACGTGCGTAACTGATCCTTCGGTAATCCAAAATTCTTTTCTTCAAATTTTACTAATATTGATTATCCTGTTGAAATTAAAATAATGGTTTTGCCTAATTATTTAGTGCCAATGAGATTTATAAGCTGGGCAATTCTTTAAAACCTGATACTATAAAAGTTATCATGCTGAAGCATACTGCTGCTGAAGTTGCTACTCCTTTTAGTAGGGACATCTGGAGCAAATCCTTGACGTGGAGAGCGAAGGTTCATTCCTCAGTGGATTTGTCTTCAATGAAGGTTAATTAGAACAATAGCGTGGGTATCCTTCGCAAAAGTGTGGGCGGTATTCAGGAGGGACGAATTCATAATGTAGGCGTAAAAAAATTAAAATGTTTGGATTGCTGCAAAAAAGGTTACAAAACCGTCCTGTACCATTATTAGGGGTGGGCAAGTATGAACTTTTTTACAAATCTTTTGTAAATCGAGCATATTCTATGGCCATTTGGCTCCTGAAAATGAATCAGGCAAGCTTTTTCACTCAAGATAAATTTTAGGTTGGTTCTGTGAAGTTTACGTTTTGTACACGAAGTCTATAGGGCTTTTCTGTTACTTTCGAGAAAAAAAACAAACACGATCTTCATCCTGGATTTTGTTAGAAACTCACCAATAGGTGCTTTATAGGTTTCGGCAAATAATTGTCACAGAAAAAAATAGCAAATTTATTCTCAATGGCAGAAAATATTTTCTTTCCAAAACTCTCTTCAATTGAGGCAAGGGAATACACAGAACAACCAAAACAAGACCACTAGTTTGTGTGTGAGTGAAAATTGAAGGAGTCTATTGTTGTAAGGTCAAGCCTTTGCAACCAGTAACATAACTTGCTAATACCTGTGAATGGTACTTTGGTGTTTTCATACCAGCATGCAAAGAGGTTCTATATAGATAGAGAGGCAAAACGTTACGTAATCTTTAGAAATTCACCGTCTCGCATGTTTGCCGACCACAAAGAAAACCTAGAGTACCAACAATAGAAAGCAATGGCTGCCTCCGCTTCTTCCACATACTGTGGGTGCCGCTTTGCATATACACTAATCGGTAGTGATACAAATTAATGTATGTGTTAGAGGTGGCCAGGTGTAATAATAGTGTACCTGGATCATTGTGCTCAGATACTCTTTTTCTCATAATGCAATGCGCGCTTAGGTGAAAAGATGTATTCATTGAGGCGGTTTATTTAAATCAAGACGACTGATGTGTCATTTCATTCGTTGTGTGGCCATGGGTAGGACAAAATTTAACCACCCAATAGCACCCAACTTCCAACAACTGATATTTTGGCGGATTGTTTGTATCGAATTGACATTATGTGTGTATACGTGCACCCAAACTGATAATTATTCCGTGCAATATTCAAAATGTCAGCGCCCAGCACGGACGACTGGTTTTGAATGCGTTTCACCCCCTTGCCAGCATGTGCATGTGTGGTACTATTGTTAACATATAGTAGCAGGCAACTCATTGTGTGTAAAAAGGTGTATACCTGTTTCTATAAATAATCTAAACCAGTAGGTGAAAGTTGTAGCTGTGCTAATGAGTGACTACACGCCTTCTGCAAGGTAAAGAATTTTTTCTTTATTCTAGACCATCATGGAACGGTTATTTTGGAAACCAGTATGGTTTTACAAAGGGAAGCAATATACCAAGCACATGTGCATGTTACATAGTTTTCATTAGTTTGTATGTGGCAAATATTGGCAAATAACTAATTTAACCTCAAAATCCCATTGACTTTATGTACAAAACTTAAAATCCATGGAACCAACCCAAAATTTATCTTCAGTGAAAAAGCTTGCTGGATTCTTTTCAAGAGCCAAATGGCCATAGGATTTCTTCTTGATTTGACCATTATTATTAGTTCATCCGTTGCTCATCATGTCAGTGATTCCCGTTTTTGTATGCCGCTGCATTACGGGGTAATAGTAACATGCGAAATGACCTTGACAATATTGTTACTCAATGTGTCAGCTGGCAAGTGCATGATTATACTATAAACTAGGAGGAGGGATCCTGTTAAGAAAGTCACTTATAGGGCAGCGAGGATTTCTAGCTTTAAATACGCTGCTGATCCGCTGCAATGATCTCAAAATCTTAGTAAGAAGTACTCCACCCTCTGTCGTCCTATTTTGGCATATTGGGTGCTATATTGGCTATCGCATTAAATCTATATTTGGTCTTGTTACAACTCATTAATAAGCCACGTACACCTGCTTTGATAGGAATTTGTCCCCTATTGACTGAGCAAAACAAAACAAATATTAGTATGCATCTCAGGAGGTACACTTTTGTCTTTGACTGCACTGTTCATTTGCTAATAATCTATTAGTTTGGAAAACTACTCTCTAAATGTAAAAGCGTAAAAATCACTTTTTCAGGGAGTGACTCTAGGGACCAGCCTTTGTTGGAGTTAAATTTTAATCTTTAAAGAGTGGATTTTGTTTTATGATTGCTCTTCATAGACGAATTGTCACTCTCATAAGAGTGAAGAATTGACAGCATTCACTCTAAAAAGAGGGAAATTTAACTCAAACAAAGACTGGTCCCTAGAGTCACTCCTTGAATGAGTGGTTTTTCACTCTTTTACTTTAAGAGAGTAATAACTGGTATCTTAATATGAGGTAATTTTGCAATGCCACTTTATGCTATCCAATAGTTCGTGCAGGATTTTCACAGTAGGCCTACGAATCCTATGTTTGGTTACATTTCCCTCGTTAGTTGACGTGACGTGAGAAGTTTAGAACTGCACGAATGAACGTGATCCCGTCGCCTTTTACTGAGAGGCAGGCCTCAGTCTTTTCATGAACAATTGGTACTTTCAAATATATTCAATTTACGTTAATGTGCAGCTCGTGCGATGGGCACGACACTTGCCTATTTTTATACCCAGGCGCGCCTTCTAAAACCTTTTTGTACAATGTGACAGACGATGCCGTTTAAGAGTGAATTCATTTTGAATTATTTTTAAAAGGTATCAAAATATCACAAAAAACTTCTACGATAAAAATACATTTTATTTAATTTATTTTACTCCTTCATCCTTTTTAATTAAATCTGTCTGGCCATCCCCAAACAAATTTTTACTTGAATGGCGTTATTTACAGCAAACATTGACATATTTGTAAAACCTCTTATTCACCTCTACAATGGAGTGAGACGAAACTCGGAGATTGATACGTCTCGTTTTTGCCGAGACTTTTTTCTTCGATGACACAGAAGACCTTGAAGGACGTAGGAGATGTAATTTCCGTGATCATCGTCGAATGAGCCTCTATCGCCAAGTAATGTTTCTGATATTTCCCGTTTTGACATATTAAAAAGGAAACCAAACGCCATGGTGTATCCGGGTTTATGTCAATATAACAGACATAACACGCCGTAGGGAAACTAGCAGAACTGGCGAAAGAGGCTTTAAAAGCAACGTGCGATTGAGGAAAAGTTACGGGTTATGTTTTATGCAATATATGTGTTAAAGGTGTGTCAGGAAAATGGATCAATATCTTACATCAAATATCAGGATGAACCATTCGAACCTAAAGGTTGCAAATATGGAACAAAGTGTGGTAGTTTTTATGAAAAGAAATGGGGCGGACGTCTCCCATTTCAACAAATATCTCGTACTTCACATGGGTGAATTTGAATGCAACATGTTTTCCTATTGAATGTATCATTTTAAATCCCGCTTTTAGTTAATAAGTTACGTCAACTGAGTTATTACTTCAATCTATAAATAAATCTCGGCGTAACCAAGTAGTCGCATATGACAGATTTTAAATTTGACGCATGTTACCTGCGAGCGCTTTACTGACATTGAACTCTTCGGAGGATATTGAACAAAAATAACCGTAAAGCAAATAGTGAAATGTTTTAAGCTATAATGAAAACAATTGCCGTATATATACATTGCCGACAAAAAACTCGCCACTCAGATCACGCACATACGTCAAATCCAAATTAAGATTATTAAAGGCGTGTTCAGTGGAGTAGGCAGCCCTGTGGTTCACAGAAAACAAAAACGAGTTCGGATGGTGTCTTGGGTGACTAGATTTGCCGGACTAACTTGAGCAACTAGTACTGGACTATAATTTGATTAGTATCAAATTGGTGGGAATTGTTTGGCTTTTATTACAACAAAAAAGTAGCCCTCCTTTAAAAGTTACATACTTTAATTATACAGGGCGTATAAAACAAACGCAACAGGATTTGTTCTCAAGTTTTTCAAAGTTTAATTGGGTTTACGCCAAGGTGAGTATAGTACCACCTTAAAGCAACTCTTGTCCTCTTTTCAATGATATGTTATTCACCCATACACGTTCATGGATGGCTGAGTAATCAAGGTTTTTCAACAATGGGAGAAAATAGGATTGGGACGAAGTTTTAATAAGTGAAAAGCTGTTTGATTTTAGTCAGGTAGTCATTACATAATCTTTGATTTTTTTTGCAAGGATTTGCTTGTCATATGTTCTAGCCCAGCAAAAAGCATGTGTAGTAGAATGCTTATTAATTTTCATCAGTGTAAAAGATGCCCCAATTGACTACAGAGCAAAGGGTCTTTGTGGTAACAGAGTATGGTCGTACCCAAAATTAAACGGCAGTGCAAGAGGCATTTCGAGCACAATTTCCTGAACGTGACCCTCCACCCAGAAGCACGATATTGCAAAATTTTAGGAAGTACCAGGCTACAGGGAGCAGTCTTAATCGCAACAGAGGGAACTCTGGAAGGCCACGAACAGGACGTTCTGATGAGAACATTGAGGCAGTTAGACATCTCCTACAGCAGAATCCACGAAATGTTAGTGCCAGAAGAAATGGTCTAGGAATTCCATCTGCAACATTTAATCGCATCACCAGACTTGATCTCAGATGGCATCCATATCAAATGAAATTTGGCACAAACTTCTGCCCGCGGACTTGCCACGACGACAAGACTTTTGTCAATGGTTCATTGACCAATGTCAAGGAAATGACTGGTTCCTCACCAATCTTGTCATTGGCGATGAGTGTAGTTTTTGGATGAATGGGAAGGTGACGACATTTAATGTTCGGGAGTATGCTCCATAAGGTCATCCTCCAGAATTCAATTTTGATGTGAACTTCAGTCGGGAGAAGCTGAATGTTTGGGGTGGCATTTGTGGGAATGGTTTGTTATTGGGGCCATTCTTTTTCGAGAACAACATGAACGAATTGGCTACCTGGAAATTTTGAATCAGCATGTGATTCCGGAACTAATGGCAAACTTTCCAGTTCAAGAGAGAGGTGGCTTTAGTCGTTTATGGTGGGCTCAGGATGGTGCACCACCCCATCGACTGATAGCTGTTAGAAACAGGTTGGCGGAGGTCTTTGGACACCGTGTGATTACACTGCATCATAATGTGGAATGGCCACCACGATCACCGGATCTGACTGCTTGCGATTTCTTTCTTTGGGGATACCTCAAAAGCAACATTTTTACCACCCCGCCACCTGACCTTGCATTGCTTCGTCTGATGATAATCAATGAGTTTGATGCATTACGATCCCAGAGACAAAATGATTCGTAGAGCGGTTAGCGAAATGGAGACGCGTGCTCAACTATGTGTAGAGAGAGATGGAGGCCATGTTGAGGGACATGGAGTGTAATTTCATCCTAAAGAAGAAGATAATGGTAAGTTGAGATTATTTACTGCAAATTCCATTATGTTTATTTAATTTCTACAAGTTTATTTCAATGTCCAAAACTTGGTCCAAAACCAAAATTGACTTGCTGTCAAGAGAGGGCATTTACTCAGCCATCCATGACCGTGTATGGACGAGTAACATAATTGGAAAGAGGAGAAGTGTAGCTTTAAGGTGGTATTATTTCTTTTGCTGTAAACTTAATCATATTTTTCACAAAATTGAAAACAAATCCTGTTGCGTCTTAATACGCACTGTATTTAGGGCAGACAATGTAAGTATGTAACTTTTAAAGGACAGCTTTTTGTCGTAGTAATAAAAGTTTTAAAAATCCTGCCATTTTGGTACTGATCAAAATACTGTCAGGTGACTAGTAAGTACTCGCCAAAGTTAATCCGGCATAAGTAGTCACTCAGGACACCATTTGGACTAAGTTTTGTATTTTGCGTTTTAGTAATAGGGTCCAAAAACGGCTAGGCTGATTTTGCACGATTTTTCATCAAAATTTCCCGATTTTATCTACCCCCCCCCCCCATTGCCAACGCTACCAATTGTGCCCGCTTGCGTATGAAATATTGTCTAATTACTTGATTATGAGGATGTGATGGCGATGGTGGGGATGATGAGGTTGGTGATCACCCAATTGAAAACTCCAAACTTTAACTTCAACTTCAATACCTCAATCAACAATGGTATGGGGGCGACGGGGAGAGAATTTCAAAAATGGTTCAAAGTGTTCCACAAATTGTTCTCAAGATTATAAAGAGTATGAAGTTTTAAAATACAAGTCAAGAAGGGATCATTAGCAGCGGCTTTATTCTATTTTGGCATGGGAGGGGTTATGGAGTTCTGAAGATTTAATGCAAAATGTTAAAGAAACACATGCAACACGCATGTGAATCGCGAGAGTGCCATACCCAATGTTTCAACTGCTTTAAAAGTTTCTTCTTTCCTCTTCCCGCAGATCGATTAGTTTCCACGAAGTCACGGGTTATTTTCAAACCTGAAAATGTAGGGGTGGGAACGAGAAATTACAAATCAAAATGCAATGCCAGGAGACAAGTATCAACAAACCTAGGAACCCAACCTATTTAACATCTTTCATCGTAAGCAAAACAAAAAACGATGTTTCTCCAAAAACAACATTGGAGGGTTTCAAATTGAGCTACCATACCCTTGAAAAATTGCCATCATGCATGTGTGCAATAAAATTAAAGATCTGTATTACTCACTCTCAGGTAGAGTTTCAACCAAAAACTGGCCGATCACCTAACCCGACTCGTTATCATCCATTGCCTGATCCTATTGCAGACGTGTGCATGATATATACATGATCTCAAAGTTCCTAAATTCATACGTTTCCATTTACTGACCATTTCTAATTGATAACCAGACAAGAAACTTGACAAGAAAAACCTAACCCACAACGGCTATCAATCGAACCGTTATTAACCAATGAAGGTCCCTTTCAGTACCCAATGGGGCTTCGGACTGCCAATATATTCAATATTCATGGTGATGATGTCCCCCACATAAAAAAAAACCCCCAAAGAAGTTCACTAACTCTATTCTCACCATCACTTTCACGATGAAGTCATCCGATATACGATAGCAAAACACTACTACAACCTTGAAAAATACGATTCTCCCCTCATACAATCTGAATTTCAAACTAATGTGTTATATTAAATTTTCCACCACGATCTCTTTGTTATCGCTTGACAGTCAATGATCTCTACCCTTCCCATTTAGCTGCGTTCGATGCAAGTTTAATACAGTCATTCCTTGATGTAATATCAAGACCAGAGTCCTCTTACCTCGTTCTATATCTCAATCTTATCCTGAAAGCAATGCTTGTTAATTAATTGCTTTAATCCCTACAGAGATGACATGATCAATCAGTACCTGTCAAAAAAACAAATCTACAAAAACATCAAACGACTCCGACAAAACACTAACAAAAGCAGTATCTGAAAATTGTTGCTTTCTCTCAATGTTCAGGGGAACTTTTGTAATTTTATTCCTCATCAAGAGCGACCCCTACTCTCTTGGAGAGGTGCGCAATTTTCTAAAGTGACTAATTCTTATCAAGGCTCGGGTGACGACTCCCTTACACCAAAGTTCAACATGGCTCTGTGGGGTTACATCGATCTTGTGATAATAGTTGCATTAAAGCGGGATCCGTCAAGTCAAAGTGCTTGAGTGCAGTATCTATACCAATTTTACGGTAAAAATAACGTCCTGATGTATCCGTTTGGAAAGCGATGGACACCTCTCGGACCCGTAATACATATACATAAAATCTATCGGTCCTCTACCATCCCTAGCTGGGTGACTCCTATCCCATACACCAAAGTCAACCTTGCTTTACAGTGGGTTAATCTAGCTTGTGCACAACTATGTTACATTAAAGGCGGATCCCGTCAAGCAAAAGTGTTGATATGCAGTCGAAAGGGTGACCCAATAAAACGTTTTTGCCACTTTTTTGGTTGAAATGGAGATATGGGATTTTATTCCTTTTTTTTTTTTTATGGGAAAACTCCAATGCCCAATGCCCATTTCATTTGACAAGGGTCAGTCTCCATGATGCGCGAGGATGTAACGCAAGTTAGCATTGTGTACTCTACAAAACTGCGGATTGTATTAAACAATTAGCAATGTATGTGCATTTCAAGAAATGGAGACTGCTGATCCTGAATGTATCAGAATTCTAACAACTATTAAAGACAAAATTATTCAAATGTCTCTCTAACGTGCAATTCATCAAAGAACAAACCCAAAATTATGTTCTTCAGCTTCGCTTTCGTCTTCCTCATAGCTTCTACACATTATTCTTTCCTTTTCTTTCCTCACTCCTGTGTTCAAAGCCTTACCTAATTTCTTTAAACCTTTCTATTTTAATTAATTTCCTTATAATTCAAACTCCTGATTGCGTTTTTAAAAGTATTGTCTCAAAATACTCAACTGCAAATGATTATCAAAGAAAGAAAGAATTCTGGAGTAAAAGTAGTACCATCTAGATATTAATAACGTTTTAGAAGGCTATTACAGTCATATATGTATGTCTGGGCAGAAAAAAACAGACGCCCGTCACTATATGTCATGCATATAACTGGGCAGCTTGAAAAGGGTTAATCTCAGTTCCTTGTTTCATCAAAATTCCTTCCTCGTGCAGCTTCAATGTGCAATGATAGAGTTCGAAGTAATTAAGCAGGGCGTGTAAAAAGCAAGATCATTCAAACTATTTGATTAGGATTAAGTAACATGACCGATTGAACCAACAAAAATAGAGAGACTTCAAAGAAACAAAATATATACACATTAGCAAATGAAAATCTATACTCTAATAAAGTTTGCGGTTTCCATATGAAAAGGTTGCGTCAATTGTAGTGCTAAGATATTGAGCTTCATGAAGAGTTCCTAACCCAACATAAGTAGTACTGACAAATCCAATATCTCAGGAAATGTATTGCATAGAAATCGCGGGTGCATAAAGGGATGCAAGGTGCTTGTCTTTCAAACAAAATGTCACGGACCAAGGGTAGAAAGGTTTTATTGAGATATCACTCGTCGTAACAAAACACCTGGCAGATCTAGCAGATCTGTAAAGAATGGTCATGTAGCTTTTATACGGCGTGGATTTACAGAACACTGGCACATTTGAAAAGATAGTGGCGCCCTCAGATTTTCAAATCGATATTTTTTGGCAGAGTTTTAAAGCTTTTAATATACAAAGTCCCTTACACCAAAGGATTAAGACAAATAGCTTCCTATCGGTTAAACAGAACGATGTTTAATAATTTAGTGTCGTCGCCGGCGACGTTTTAAAGTCAGCAGACGCGAAAATGGCTTTAAAACACAAGAACACGCACTCCGAATGCATGTTTCCACTCTATGCACACGGTTTGACCCGGGTCTATAAAACCTTTTGTGGTTTTAAATATCAGTGAGTAAGAGTCAAAAATATTCATGTAATATCCACATTTGTTGATTAAAGTTATGGAAAACTTAAAGTTGGCCTATCAAATCCTTAATGTCTTTATCCCATATCAAATGTCCCCTATCTGTTTGGGGTATGTTTTATTTTTTTTAGTGTAAAATATATCTCTGTTCTTCCCCATGGCCTTGACTATCATTTGAGCGCAAATTGAAGAAATTACATATTTTTGTGAAAATGTGCCAGTGCCGCTTTAAAAATTCAACCCTTACTGCATCACGCGAAAGTTTGTCAACAATTTCATCGTCATTGTGCCAATCGCCTATGCTAATCAATCAGCGTTGGCGTAGATTTCCTTTCCAATGACTTTTTGTGGAGCTTTGTCGCTCCGACTACTGCAAAGGTCCATAACATGTTCAGGACTAAAGGAATGAAATTCAGAGGTGATGAACAGCTACAAGATAAATCTACATGGTACCTACAAAGGCTATTGTAATTTAAGGAATTATTCATGAAAATACCATCCATCCCCTGGATACCGAACCAACTTGACACCAGGACCAATTTGTCAAAACGTGACACCGCTCAGAGAGGGATTTTCCTTAAGATGACAAATTATTGCTGACACCTTTTATCTGATATCCTTTTTTTCCCTAACTCTTTAGAGGTGTAACGAGAGATTTCACATAGATGTCCCTTAAAAAATGAAAATCCTGAATATTGCACTGATGTGAAGCTTTCTATCCAAAAAAAATCCCAATCTAAAAGGAATAAGCTGAGAATTATTTCTTTGGTGCAAATAAATTGTTAGAGCAAATAGGAAATTCAGCCTATGTTTTGTACTGAAATATAAGCATATAAAAATCACCTTCTGTTTTCACTTTTAAACGTTTCTGTAGCTAAATACGAGGTAGGAAACCTATTGAGTGTCTAATCTATATGAAATCACTACATATGACATAAAATATAGATGGCGTGAAATCTCTCTTTGCCCCTATAAAGGGTAAGCGATATAGTTATGGCTGAGCTAAAAGGGTTCCGGTGTGAAAGCAGATAAAGTCCGCCAAGAAGCCATAGTCCAAGCTCCATAGACTACAACGTAATAAAACATGATACTAATGTTGAAGAGTGAATCGAGTGCCCTATTCTTTACCGTTGTAGGTGGACTGTGAGTCCGGCGGACTATAAAAACTTCTACACTGATTAAATTTAGGTTTGGCGTTAGAAATACGACTGAAGTTTGGAATAGAGTTAAGAGTTAGTTTTAGGTTTTACGGGTGTGGTTAGGGTTTGGGTTGTATTGTCTTGTAAAATGTTTTTGTAACTTCAGGCCTTATAGTTTCCCTGAAAAAAGTATATGTGCCGCAGGGTTTCGTGTACATAAGCTGCTCGATCACTGATAATAGGAAAGATAATTGGATAAGGATTACTTTAAGACTCTTAAAATTGAAGGAAAAATTTGTCTTTGGTTTCGAAATTCACAACATCTAGAAAAATTGGTCAGGGTAGAACCCTGTGGTGCAAGAGTATGGAAACACCTTCATAAAGAGATTATTTTCGTAAGTGTGGGAATTATGCTATTCAGAATAATGATACAATACTCTCAACTGATCGGTTGACATTATTCTTGTGGTATTACATTTCTTGTTTAGATGTTTATTGAGTCCAATAGGGCAAGTCAAGTAGACGTATTTCTAAATCCTTTTAACAAAGACGGCGGTAGCTTATAAACTGGTCTATATTGCTTAAAAAGAATTCATACTGATTTATGGTTTAAATTCCTTTTGAAGCGGGGAGCACTAAAATATTGGCCTCTTCTAACGCGCCTGCCTCAAATCACTACACTTGCTTTGAGGATCAAGCATGGCCTGCCAAGTTTTGATAACGGATTAAATGTAAGGCAAATACATTGGCCTTGAGGAATGCTTTGATGAATTGCAAACACCCCACATTCCCTTGATCTCACCTGTTGTGACAAAATTCCTTAAAGTGACGATTCAGTGCTTGATGTGTTTGGCTTTGCCAAATGTCCACCGAAGCTTCTGACAACACCCTTCAATAACGTAATTGATAAACTCATCTATAAGTATAGCAAGCAAAGATAAGCTAACCGTTTAGCCCAGTTTAAAGTAAAACGGTACTAACACACAAACAGGCCCATCTTACACGCATAAACGCAAATGTGCTTAAAGGTCCCATGAATGAGATGATAAACCTAGTCCAAATCTTTACGGGGCATTCCATTCCAATACCCATGGCCACAAAAAGAATACCACTACCATGGACAATCATTAGTGAAACTAGTGATTTTCATAGTCATTGTCATAATAGATTCACAACAAGTACCTGAATTTTCTATTAACTCTCTAAAATCCCTAGTTTCACTAATAATGTCATCACCAACTTAAATGTTGAAGTGCGTTCCGCGTTCCCTCCGTTGTTAGACTTGACACAAACCTTACCAATTCTATTTGCATTTCCTGGGCCTTTAAGACGTATAGTTATTTTACGTTCCCTTCCATGCAAAAAATAACATCCCTTGGGTTAGATAAAGTACGGAGATGAATCCCCAATGATGGATGGGGTGACATCGTGATTTCGGGATAGATGTACGGTCTAACAACATGCCTTGTACGATACAGAATGTCAGACGCTTGATTTTGGTACAAATTGGATAGTTATGGTCCTCTTTCCGTAGCTTCCCAAAATGGGTACCCACCATGGCGATCATTACGTCAGAATGACCTTCATCTAACAGTTTTTATGTCAGCAAACTGTCAATTTCATATACGGTTGTTTGGCTCTACCATATGGGAAAATACAAAGTTTTTGGCTTCTGCAAATGGCATATAGGGATTTGCGTAGGTCGTGGCTGTGTATGTAGCCTGTGTGCTAACTGAGGTATAACGATGTGACTCCATTTCTTATGTATTGCTTTAATTCCTTCATGCTTTGTATCTAATTTTGCTTCTTTCACTGGCGTTATCTGGGTGCGTATTTCTGTGTGTCTGTGGGATCAAAAATGTTAACCCTAAACATATTTGCCCGCTGTTTTCACATGCAAACATTTTCATGCCACTTGCCTGTCATGGTCCTTGAGTAGTGTCCCACATATTGATGACCTCGTGTGACCCTGGTGACCTCATGTAACCTTTGCAGCCCAAAAAGGTCAGAAATATACAATTGCTTGGTGTATCCACATGTCGATCGATTTTCATGACACTTGGATACAATGGTCCTTAGGTAGTGAGTCACCCTATATCCAGTATTTTCATACTTTCCTTAACTTATGCCGTCATTATGACATCATGATGGAAATCTCTTTAAGGGAGAGCGTGGCTCACTGGTTAGTGTATTCGCTTTTGGTGAAGTAGGTCCCCGGTGCGAGTCCAGGCGGGGCCACATGCTGGCATTAATTCGAGTACTAAATTCTAGCTTTGATTTGTATAAGACCTATTGATTAAAACTGAATTCCAATTTCCCCGTGGTTCATTTGGACTTGGACAAACGAGCCGTGAGAATACCCCGTCCTTCGGAGGGGACGTTAAGCCGGCAGTCCCATTTGCATGGAGAATCACGCCTGTACATGCAGTCGCAGCCAGTTTAGATAAGAGTAGGGTGGAAACCCCTGGCTGTCCCAAGTCGTCCTGGATCTCTGGGCATCATTGGAAAGCAGTGTCTGAACACTGAATGATTTACCCAGGCTAAATAAGACAAAAATAAAATAAATGTTGGTATTTACTTTGATACCAACGAAAAAAAAATTCTAAGCTATCTTTCTTTTTATAAAAATCGGATGTTCAATAAGGAATTAGTGTTTTTATGGTTTTTCGTTCATCATATCCGAATAGCAGTACGATACTTTCTTCGGCTGGGAAGCTTGAACATAAAGTGAAGCTAGATTAAGACCTTACCCGTAAATACTAATATCACTCATAACCAGGGATCCCAATTAACGAATTAACGGCATCTTTAACTAAGCATGGCAAACATCTCCACTGGAGCGGTGTGTTATCCGTTGACCTCTGCAAGGCTGGTGGCGCGTGGCCTATAATATTTGGAGAGGGGGTCCATTGAAGTTGGCGTGAAAAGGCTGTTTCATCTAGATCTATTTTTTTCCATGGACTCCCCTTTAAAAAAGATCTACATTACAGTTTGTTCTCAAGGCTCTTCATAATGTGAAACCTAATGCGAAATTCAGTGTTTATTTATTTTATTATCTTTTTTTTTACAAAAATTTGTATGTGAAGGTTACAATAAGTCAAAGGTACCATGTTGTTATTTGTTCTACTATATACCAATAGCATACTGCACACTAAAGATGGTCTACGTGTTCAGACAGTACTTTCCTTAACTTGAATCATTGTGGAAATTACGGGTCATGTTCGGGAAAAAAATAAAATGAAAAATGTCATTTTTAATTTTTGGTCTTATAATTCATACATCTTTAAGAAACTCTTTAGAATTTTGGAAGGGTACTTCTTATCCTTTCAACAATATAGCAGGTATACAACCACTTTACGTTCACATGAAAGCAATTAGTTTAGGTCATTTGTATAGGCATAGGGAACTGATTGAATGGAACTGCGATATTTTCTGTGGCTGGCAGTGAGGTATGTTATGTCTAAAGATCATACGTTTACCACCACTTATTTATGTAGTAATTTGTAATAGGTGGAGGAATTGAATGGACCGTTTCTTTCGAAAACAGACCGCCGGGAAATATACAGGTGCTTATCAACTGTGGCAACGTAATTTTTTTTTTTTTTTTGCTTTATATTTGATTTTAAACGGTGTAACCAACCATCGACGCCACAAAAAAAAATAAATAAAAATGAAAAAAATAACACTTTATTTTTTTTATTTTTTTTACTTTTCGATTTTTTTTTTTCTTTTTTTTCAGATTTTTAAAAATTTTGTTTAGAATTTTTTTTTCCTTTTAGTTTTTCCTGTTTTTTTACGATTTTCCCAACACCATTATTCTATGAGCAAGTTTTTTTCCCGCTTTTTTTTCCGACTTTTTTTTTTTGCCTTTTTTTTAACAATTTTTTTTCGCATTTTTTTTTTCCACTATGGATTTTTTTTTTTTTTTTTTGGCGTCATTGATACGTGCGATGGGTAAAAACAATTGTAATGTGATGGAAAATAAAATTTTCGCTATATAAATGGCTGGGGATTCAATCCGGAAACCAGCCACGGAGGAACGACGTTCGCATGTTTGTTCTGCCTGCTTTAGCAAAGATAATCTATCTACCAAGATTGGGGACACTCCGCCTAATAACACACGGTAAACGAATGTAACGCGCTACGTCTCAAAACACTACACTACATGGAGAATAGCGCCGACAGGCGTCCAGTAGGTAAACCAAGCAGACGACCCGGTGGCTGACGGGCAGAACCTATACAATAATACAAGGGGGCCTAGATTTTGAAGTCAAAATGATCAGTTAAATTGAAGACAAGTGGAAAAATAAAAATGAAAAAAGGTGTTTGCTATCACTAACATTTAGATAATCCTCTTAGGTGAAATGCAGATCCCGAATTTTGGGCAGTTTTCTATATTTATTCATCTCACCATAGGAGCCCTCCTTTGGGACTGGAAAAAAAAAAAAAAAGTGCAGTCACATCCATGTCATTGTACTTGTTACCGGAACCTTTTTGAGTACTCCATTCTTTTTTTCCTTTCCTTTTCTTTTAACAAGCAACTAGTTGGGTCTACGTTAATTTGGGTAGCTATGACCAACTCTTGCCAATGATATCAATTTATCTATAGATGAAAGAGAAAAATAGATACTATATTTTTTGAAATGTTATTTTTCAACATTTTATTAAATAAACTTGAATTTATAATCACAACCATAGCTGGGAAGGCACCATACTAAATTGTAGTGCTTTGACCGTTTTTAGTGTAAGTGGCTTAAAACATTATATAGCTGTTTAGTGCCTTTTAGCAATGAGCCTTAATGTTTGAAAATAGTTCTTTATTTTCAGATACCTTTGTGATGAATAAAGATTATTGAAATCTGACATTTAAATTAGGCTCGAACTGAGATCATGAAATCTGTAGACTATTATCAAGGATTTATTTGGAGTGTGGGATTTCGAAAAATCTGGATTTTTTAAAAGAAAATGACCCCATTGTCCCTTTGCCCCCCCACCCCCCCCCCCCTCTTGAACAACATATCACCAAAGAGTACTTTCTTGTGAAAGATTCTCCCACATGTTCCTTTTAATTAATTAAAAAAATCAATAATAGAGCCAAAAAAATGGACTGTTGCCCCTTTTGTGGAATTTGGGGGGAAAGAGAATTGAGTTTTTTCCATAGATTTACAAACCACTTATTAACCAAATTGATTTTAATTCCCACTAAGGGCTCGCAAAGGACATGTCTGAAAGATTTTTCGTTTTCTTTCAATATAAACAAAAAATATGGAATTTTTATTTTGGAATAGGGAGTATCGGGGGCCTAAGTTCCTTTCAAATTCCCCCAAACCACATTGTGAGCCATCATATCCACCGATTTCATTCTAGATCTATCAATGTAAGACGCAGACCCGTTTAGATTTTCAAGGCACTGGCAGTTGTAGTTGTGTTATTAAACTTTTAATTTAACCCTCTATCATGGGGGAGGGGCATATGGAAACTCTTTCCATTCCCGCCTCCGCCCCATTGAACAACAAGGTTTCCGCGTTCGTCCATTTAAAAAAACTACTAAAAGAGCTTCCCTATTTCCATTTTGCCCTATGGCATTTGTACAAGTCCCAACCAAAATAATTCAAACCAATCAATCACCTCACACACATGTTAAATTTGTGTCTCTCATATTTTATTTTATATGGAAAAAAATGAAGTCTTACTCTTACTTCTCGTTGGTCTACTAATCACCTACATCACTAAAATGGTCAATGAGTCTAGACGTTTGGACAGTCATTGAGACAAAACGCGTGCATATAGTGCATCGGCCAGTCTAACACTCTGCACTCACTTTCACTCCTCCCATTTGTTCAAGCAATTAAACTAATTTTCTTTATGGACGAAAGACATGAAAATTTTGGCGATTTTTTTTGGGTTATTTGAACAATTAACAGCTGAACACTAGACCTTTTTTTTTCGAAATTACTCGCCATTGCTTTCTCGGTCTTTCTGCACGTAAAGCTATACGACAATGTTTACGTATTTTACCTACCTGACGCTTGTAGCGCCCTTCCTTCCCCCATGATATCCACTTCCTTAACACAAAATAGGGGGTAGTTTCCAATCTGTCCCTTAGATTCTGTGGCTTGTAGCCATGGCCCTGGCCGTGCAGGGGCATGGCTATAACTATGCTATGCCGTATGCATGTATTACTGCCATGTCGCATAACTAAATTCGCCCAATATTTGCGTCTTAGATTAGACTGTTCACACAAAAATGTGTGATAATTTTATATGTAAACTGTTTGTGTGTATTGGGCGATAAAATGGAAGCGGCAGTATCGTATTTGAAGCCTCTTTGACGTCCACAATTTGACTCCCTAGTTTACTGAAAAAGCTCACTTCGTCATTGTTCTCAATAGTCTTTGTGAAACGAGTGTTTTTATAGAATCCAACCCACCCCACCCGCTCACTCCTTTAGAACCTTCTTACCCATACCCCCCACCTTCTTACCCACTTATTACCACTTACCCTTACCCCTACCCCCCCCCCCACTACTAACCTATTTGCTTTTCCCCAAAACGCACTTCCTTTTTCTAGACTGGGTTTTACAAATTACAACTTGTTCTTGTGATTCGCTCTTCCTGTTATAAATCCCCCGTTATTCATTTATTACAGTGATTGTCCCCAAGAAAAAAACCCGTGGGTGGTGAACGAAGTCGTATATAACTACACAAGAAAGGTTTCTTTATAAAGATTATTTCCCAATAGAGGGCCTATTCAACTTAGTAAACTACTTTATTTATGTTATTTAAAATCGTTAGTTATTCAGGAATTCCTTAATACAATTTCTTGGTCTCACTCCCAGGAGAACCAAACAATTACAGTATTAAAGTATCACATAAAAATAAGTTCTGGTACATAATCTTACCTAACACATATACATGTATATGTGCTATGTAAGATAATGTACATATATATATACAAATAACACTGTAGCACTTTGAAGATTATGCAGGAACACCACACACACACAACACACGCATACACACACATACATCACATACAAATACACAATGCCACATACACAATGTCATGCATTCACACATACATCTACACACCCCCACATATGCATTACCACTCACAGACAAACACATTTCATATTCATACACATATAAAATATGTAAACGGGATATCATTTGGTCTGGGGCACTTTTTAAAAGTAAACAAACTCATGGAATCTAATTTCTTCGTGTGCCTTTTGGTAGGATTTTCCAGATTACAGCTGCTCGTGTACATGGAATGTTCTTTTAACTACCAGCCTTATGTTATTCCATGATGGAATGATCAACATGTTCTGAGCCTGAACTAACGAGTGCCTTTAGAATGTGTTGCAACTGGTAAAAGTAAAAAAGAGTAGATATATCAGGAGCACAATGCGGAAGGCTTTAAAAGTTTAAATTAAGATCTGTAATTCCATCTTCTCCTTAGATTAGTCCAACCAAAGTCTTTCATCATTTTTTGTCCACCGAAGTTCGAATGTCTGAGACAAGGACACGGGCAATCTTTTTGCAAAATTTGGAGATCATTATGGTGCCCAGTATGAATTGGACCAAACAGAACTGCAGTTAGTCAAATGAAAGACCAAGGCTTTGGCACGCATATGGACTGTATTATGAGGAAGATAATGCCCTTAATTCTCCTTATTACACCATTCTCTTGAAACATTTGAACAAACATAATCGGCATGATTGCTCCCCAATAAATACTGATCAAAATAACACCCAAATACGTGTATGAATTGACTCTTTCAATAGAAACATTTTAATACAGTTACGGAAATATTTTTTATATTATTTAGTGTCTGTTGATTTCCAAACCACATGAATTAGTGTTTTTTATGTTCAAGGTAATTTATTTGACTTGACCCAATGAGCAATTTTAGTCAAGTTAGTGTTAAGCTCATTTTGCAAGGTGATTTGGGTCAGATGATCATGACTAAAAGGTTAGTATCATCTGCAATACATAAACATTTGCATGAAACTGAATTCAGGTAAAAATTCCCAAAATTATATAAAGAGACCAGAATTGATCCTTGGGTGTAGCCCAATAATCACTATTCTTAAAGTCTGAAATCAGAATTAATATTAACCGCTTGAGATTCGTCTTTTAAATAAGATTAAACCAATTGTACTAATTTAATGCATTATACCATGGATTACCATACTCTTGAATTTACTAAGAAGTAGATTATTATTTAACCAGAATCAAAGCCTTCTTTAGATCTAAGAATCGATCCTGTTACTTTCCTATCATTTATGTTTATTAGAGGAGATGATCAGTTACATGTAAAAGAGTAGTATTAGTAATGTGTTTTTACTTCTAAAACTGACGGACATTGATTTAAAATGTGTATTATGAGTAAGATAATGGTAAAGCCGATCATGTACATGCACTCTCAAGAATTTTTTGATAAAATAGGAAGAACAGAAATGGGCCTATATCGTTGTTAACACTCACTGTTTGTCATCCTCCTTGAAGAGAGGTGTAACCTTAGCTTTTTTCCAATCAGATGGGAAAACTGAGTGAAATCAAAGAACGGTTACAAATATATGCAAGTGGGTAACACTGATTGGTGGACCCCCCCCCCTGACAACATATGAGGAGTTTAATTACAAACCGTTATCCATACCTGTAGCTCTTATTATTAGAAAAGTTACAAATCTGATCAAATACAAACACAGGAGTTATATACAACATTGAAATTAAGTTGTAATCTCAGGGTTAAAGTAAAATTATCAACTATTATTTTATATTATTATTATTACTAGATTATTAAATTTTATGCCCAAAGTTTTACTACAGAAAGTGAAATACCCATTAATTTGATCTGTCCATCTCCTTATCATCACAAGTAAAAAACCCGAATTTGTTTTAATATTAGTTACAGGTGATGTATTCCTTTGGAATTAATTTCTATTGTTTTTATTTGTAATTTGTCTTTCACTTAATTAGAATTTATATTATTATTGACATTTCACCTTGGTGAATTACAATATCACTGACAGGATTTTGTTAAGTTTATTTTACTTGGTTTCGTAACTGCTTAGCCATTGCCCAGTCATGGGACAATTTTTTTTTATGAGCCGTTGAGAAGTAGTGGTCCCTGCTTTGTTGAAGTTTATATATTTGCTTGTAATCCACTCGGAATGAGCCCTTGACTCTCTTCTCCTTCACAGCCTGTGATCACACGCCTTGTCCAAACAAGCCATAAAGTGGCCAGTAGCATTGTCAACAGATCACTCCACTGCAATTTCAACAAACCAGTGCTCCAATTAATTTCTTCATTGTTATCAACAACATCATTATCATTGTTTATTACAATTAATGCGCTGCTTCATCTTACTAGATAAAGGCAAGAGTGTTAATTTTATTATAGTTAGGTTTTCTACAAAATCTAAGTTAAATCCCCAACAATAAGACAATCAATCATAGTAAGTGGTGGAGTTTTGGAAATTGAATCTAACTTGTCAATGTATCATCAGAAGATCAGGTGGTCTATAAAAAACAGTACCAGAATGAGAGGCTTTGTGTGTGGTAACTTAAGCTCTATCCAAAGTTCTTCAAAATGCCAGTGTTATGATGGCAATCAGAATTCTCAATGAATACCACACCTTCTTTATAATAGCACCAAAACACCACCATGCGTCTCATGTGCCTCTATCTAGGGCTACTAAAGTGGACCCATCAAGAAACCACCTCACTGTCATTATCCATCATTAACCAAGTCTCAGTAACACATAACAACATCAATACTATTTGGATTAATAAAACCTTACATGATCTCCTTTTTACGGAGACTACGATATTAGATATGTGCAATTTTTGAAACCTTTGTTTAACTTACAACTCTAGTCAATAAAATTTTCCTGAAAGGAAGTTCATAATTAGATAATACGGAAAAACAGTTATTCACAAAACCAAGTGTTACTTTGCTTGGTCAGGAGAATTAAAATACATGTATAAAATCAAAGTGTACAGTCTTGTCACACAACGATTTAGAGTTGCAATTAAGAATTTACGAATACATTTGCCCACAATTACTATGTGATTTGTTAGAGAAAGTTCTAGATTTAACATCATCCTTATACCACAAAATTTGTTACTATCATGCAAATACCCTGTATCAGGATTGTAAAATGTGCATTCTATCAATATCATCGCTGGGATTTGGTGGAAAAATCTCTATTGCTGCTGTCATGATGCGCCATCCTTCAGATCTGGGTTGGTTAACAACCTGCCATAATGAACCCCCATATAACAACATATGAACAATCAGATGTTACTATTAGAATGCTTGTCTATATATTGTCAGCTATATTATCTGGGGCTCAATTATTTAAAAGTGCTTTAGGAGTTACATGACAAAATGGATGTTGATACATATTGTAGCTCAAATTAATTTCCCGTTTTTTAAGTTCCCGTTGGTGAATTTGTAAATAAAGTGCTATATTTGATTTTGTTTTTTTTTCGGGGAAAATAAAGGAAATGGCAGCCTTGAATTCTGTTGTTCCCGCTAATATTAAAAAAGAAAGGGTACGTATGGAGTATAAACCATTTTAAGCATTAGCCTTTGGGCATAGGGCCCGAAAATTGGCCTTCTTCTTGCACCACTGGTTTATTGATCCCGTGTATGATAACTTGGTGTCAGTGGTCGCCATCGGGACCCGCCACCCCTGAACGACACTACCTGGCCACAATGTCATTACCATCATTTCTTTTTTTCAGTGAGTTAGTGGACAATGACGTCACGGGTGGCCAAACACAACAAGGACATTCCAAAAAGCTTTTACTTTTTCTGTGTTGAAATAGGGCTTAGTAGGAAAATTTCAGGAGTGGGGCCCCTGCTGGCCTTCGCGACTGGCGGACGCGTTGAACAAGGAGGTTGCTGGAGGGGGAAAGCTGTAATTTTGAATTTTTTGGGTTAAAAGTGTTAAATTAGTGGGGGGTGCAAGGTATCCGAGCCCCCCCCGCCCCCCGCAATCAAAATTATTGGTGTGCCAAGCCCCCCCGTTTCTAAGCCCAATCCACAACACACACAGCAATGATCCAATTTTACGTCTAATTTTGTGTTGAGTTCGTCTTATCTGTGTCCAACACGTTGCATCTCAATATGATCCAGCCATAGAATGGTCTACGCTTACATGCTACAGCATCGTAGGCTACCTTCACTTCCGCAAGGTTTCTTGTTCCTGTTGCATTGTTGCTCTCCAGGGCAGACAAAGACACGTTCTATTGCCTGTGTATTTCCTGTTCTGCTTCCAGGTAGCCCCCACTTTCTGCAAGGAAACTCAATCGTCCATTTTTGTTGGTAGTCCTAAGATGCGAAGTAATGCAGGCACACGGCAATTCTAAAAAAAGCATAACAAACCAAGTACTCGTCTTCCGGCGTAACTCTCCTCCCGTGGCTGGTTTCCCGGCATCTGTATCCCCAGCCATTTATAATTGCGAAATTTTAATTTTCCCTTTCATTTGTTTTTTTGATCGTACGAACGACGGCCAAAAAAAAATCCAAAGTGAAAAAAAAATTCCACGAGAAAAAAAATCTGCGGAGAAAAATGTCTTAAAAAAAAAAAATTCTAAAAAAAAAAGAAAATTCTAAACCAAAAAAAATCTAATTAAAAATAAATTCTAACAAAAAATACAATCCTAAAAAAAATTCTAAAACAAAAAAAAAATTTATTCGAAAAAAAAATCGAAAAAAAAATCGAAAAAAATTTTAAAAAAATCCAAAAGTTAAAAAAAATCAACAGTTAAAAAAAAACCTATTTTTTTTTTAATTTTAATTTTTTTAATTTTTTTTTTTTCATTTTTATTTTTTATTTTTGGCGTCTATGGTACAAACCCCGTAGTATATAATACATTGCCGACAAAAAAACTCGCCACTCAGATCACGCACATACGTCAAACCCAAATTAGATATTAAAGGTTTGTTCAGTGGCGTAGCAGCCCGTGTTTTCACAGAAACAAAACTAGTTCATGTGTCTTGGGTGACTAGTTATGGCTTGAACTAACTTGAGCCTGTTAACTTAACAACTAGTGTCAGATTCCAATGGCGGGAATCGACCATTTGCCAAAGATCCCCGAAATGGCAAGCTCGTATTGTGCCCATTACATCCGGGACTTGTACCAGAGGGTCGTAGTTTACAAAAAATTTTGTTCGTTTTCGCTTCTCCCCGCCGAACATTGCCTAAATTAACATACCAGTATCTTTTTCACGGGAGTTAATCTTACCAAAATGCAGAAGAATATAAAAGGAACACAAAACAATCGAGGCACTGGTGTTGAATTTCACGACAAAACGTGATATTTGCGATCGTAACTGTGCCCTACTTGTCACCTTCCGGACGATTACACAACAAAAGTGCAACGTCACAGATAGGTGAAGTTTCCTGGTATTTCATTACGCTCTTAACCGTATTTGTTTAAGAGCCGACTTGAGGCTGGTACAAGTTCCCGGATTGAAAGGGGCAACAATACGAGAATGCTTTCTGGGTCGTCAAATGTCGATTGTTTGGCTTTTATTCCACGAAGAAAGTAGGGGTGAGAGGGGAGCAATGCGGTGGTGGGGAAGGAAGTTGGCAGGCGATATGGAGGAGAAGAACAAGAGAGGGGATGCATGTGAGGGGAGGGGGAGAAAGGAGAGAAAGGAAGGAGGAAAGTGAGTGTAGAGGTGGGGAAGGAAAGGAAGGGGATCGGAGGATAGAGTGGGGGGGGGGAATAGGGTAACTAAAGAGAATGGGGTAAAAAATGGGCGTAGAAATAGACTCGGGTAGGTTAGGGGGAAATCTAGTGGGTGAGCGGGGCAGGAGAGTGGCATCAGGCGGAGAATGTATGAGATAGGTAGCCCCTCCGTTAAAGTTACATCTTAAATTAATACAGGGCGTAAAAAAAACGCACAGGATTGTTCTCAAGTTTTTGAAAATTTAATTGGTTTACGCCAAGGTGAGTATTACCCTTAAAGCAACACTTGTTCTCTTTTCAATGATAAGTTATTCACCTATACACGTTCATATGGATGGCTGAGTAATCAAGTTTTTTATCAATGGGAGAAAATAGGATTGGAACCAATTTGTAAAATAGGTGAAAAGCTTTTGAATTCCTCTTCAAATCTCCTTCGCCTCTCTTTTTCAAATCTTCAGTCAGGTGAGAGTCTTACATAATTTAATTTTTGCACTGATTTGCTTGTGATGGTTCCACCCCACAAAAAGCATGTGTAGGTAGCATGCTTTACTTTTCATCAGTGTCCAAGATGCCTCATTGACTACATAGCAAAGGGTTCTGAGTAGCTCGGTACCACACTCAACGTGGCCATGCAAGAGCCTTCGAGCACAATTTCCTGAACGGGACCCTCCACTCCCCCCGAAGCACGATATTTGCAAAATTGTAGGAAGTACCAGGCTACAGGGAAAGCAATCTTAATCGCAACAGAGGGAACGCGGAAGGCCACGAACAGGACGTTCTGATGAGACACTGAAGCAGAGTTAGACACGCACACCGCATAAATCCACTAAATGTTAGGGCCAGAAGAAATGGTCTGGGAATTCCATCTGCAACATTTAATCGTATCACCAGACTTGATCTCATATGGCATCCATATCAAATGAAAATTCGGCACAAACTTCTGCCCCGCGGACTTGCCACGACGACAAGACTTTGTCAATGGTTCATTGACCAATGTCAAGGAATGACCCGGTTCCTCACCACAATCTTGTCAGGCGATGAGTGTAGGTTTTTGGATGAATGGGAAGGTGGCGACATTTAATGTTCGGGAGTATGCTTCAAAAGGTCATCCTCCAGGATTCAATTTTGATGTGAACTGCAGTCGAGAGCAAGAAAACTGAATGTTTAGGGTGGCATTTGTGGAATGTGTTTGTTATTGGGTCCATTCATTTTCGAGAACAACATGACGGAATGGTTACCTGGAAATTTTGAATCAGCAATGTGATTCCGGTGTGAAAGCAGATATATTCCGTGGGAGCCATAGTCCGGGGCTCCATAGACGATAACGGAATAAAGCGTGAACTACGTTTGCGTAAAGAGTCAACTGAATCGATTGCCCTATTGTTCACCATTGTTCCCGGACTATGAAGTACGCCGGACAATGGTTTACTTCTACCCGGAACTAATGGCAAACTTCCAGTTCAAGAGAGAGTGTCTTTTAGTCGTTTATGGTGGGCTCCGGATGGTGCACCACCCATCGACTGATAGCTGTTAGAAACAGGTGGCGGAGGTCTTTGGACACCGTGTGATTGCACTGCATCATACTGTGGATAATGGCCACCACGATCACCGGATCTGACTGCTTTCTTTCTTTCTGGGGATACCTAAAGCAATTTTTTTACCACCCCGCCACTTGACCTTGCATTGCTTCGTCTGAGGATAATCAATAAGTTTGATGCATTAAGACCCCAGAGACAAAATGATTCGCCGAGCAGTAGCGAAATGGAGACGCGGGCGCACCTATGTGTAGAGAGAGACGAGGCCAGTTGAGGGACATGGAATGTAATTTCATCCTAAAGAATTAAGATATGGTAAGTGAGATTATTTCCTGCAAATTCCATATGTTTATTTAATGTTCTACCAGTTTTTGTCAATGTCCAAAACTTGGTCCCACCAAAATGACTTGCTGTCAAGAGAGTGCATTTACTCAGCCATCCGTGACCGTGTCTGACGGTAACATAATTGGAAAGAGCAGAAGTGGCTTTGGTGTATTATTTCTTTGCTGTAACTTAATCATATTTTACAAAATTGAAAACAATCCTGTTGCTTTTTTGGTATTTTGCGTTTTGGTAAATAGGGTCCAAACCGACTAGGCGGATTTTGCACGATTTTTCAGTCAAATTTCCCATTTTATCTCCCCCCCCCCCCCAATTGGTCAACGCTACCAATTGTGCCCGCTTTACGTATGGAACTATTGTCTTAATTACTTGCTTATGAGGATGGGATGGCGATGTGGGGATGATGAATGATGGTGATCACCCAATTAAAACTCGACTTCCCCTTCAACTTCCCTCAATCAACCTTGTTGGTGTGATTGAAGGGATTTTCAAAATTGTGTCCAACACGTGTTCTCAAGATTGTATTAGTTATGAAGGTTTTAAAATGCCAAGTGCAAGAAGGGCATTATCTCAAATAGTCCGCCTTTTTGTCGTTTTGGAGGGGTTTGGTGTATTGTTTTTATACAACATATCCATACCAAAATGAAAAGAGCTATGCAAAAGGATGTGATCGTGAAGTGCCATTAACCCAAACGGTTAAATGCATATTAAAGAGCCAATGAGGAGATTTCCGCATAGAGCGCCCCCCATATTTGATGCTTACCAATGTATTAGATCACACCTGAAATGAATAAGCGAAACGCCGTCTTTATGTAGTAAGATTATGATTTAGAACTTTCTGTCGTGGCACGACATAAAGTCAAATCACGATGTGCTATGGGGACGATTCCGATAGCAGGCAAGTTCAAGACAGGTTTTGTCGGTTTTCTTTTGTACTTGTTTGTTCACTAAGCCTTCTAAACTTTCTTGGGGTGGTCTACAACCGATTCGTAAATTTTAGAGAAATTTGTATCCTCAAAATCTCCTCCTGTCACTTAAGTTTTTCTTCCACTTTCCCAATCGATAGTTCCACTGATTCGGTTATTTAAAATTTGAAAATGTAGGGTTGGAACGAAGCAATACAAATCAACATGCAATGCAGACGACAAGCACCAACTTAAACCACGTAACCCACATATTTTACATCTTTTTCACGTCATCAAAACAAAAAAGAATATTTTCTCCAAAAACACCTTGGAAGTTTCATTCAAATGAGCTTACCATACCCTTGAAAATTGCCATCCATGCATGTGTGCAATAAAGATCCGTATTCCTCACGTCTCCAAGTTTCAACCACACTGGTGAACACCTAACCCTGGAACCCATTTCTGGCATTAAATGCGGTCAAAAAATTCCTCTTTTTTACTGCATTGTTTTCTTCGAATGGATCCACCGCATAACTTTATTCGTATTTTAGCACATTTTTGACATTCGCCTAAGCTTCTTCGCATTGAAATCCCCCATAACAATATTTGCAACACTTATGCCCATACATTATTCGCAAAACAATATTTGCAAAACTTAATGTGTATTAAATTATTGCATAACATTATTTGCAAAGCTTAATGCGCAATAAATTATTCGCATAACAATATTTGCAAACTATACGCCATTAATTATTAGCATCACAATATTGCAAACTTATGCGCTTTAAATAATTCGCATAACAATATTGCAAACCTTTATGCAAATTCAATTATCGCATAACAATATTTGCAAACCTTGATGCTCATTAAATTACTTCGCATAACAAATATTCGTAAACTTTATGCGCATAAATTATCCCGCCAATATGTTTGTGTGCATAAAAAGATAATATACGCCTGTACGTATTCGCATTTAATTATTAACATACGTTTGGTTGCAAATAGTAGTATATCGCATGAGTGGTTCTTTGCATTCCCCCACAGAAAATCAATAACGTACTGAAATCATCTCGCAATTTGTCATTCGAACATTTTAATGCGCAATTTGTCATTCGAACATTTTTTATGCGCACTTTGTCTTTCGCTCTTTTTCATTCGGTCAGAAAAATATGGTACGGTCTTTTTTTACGTTGGGTTTTTTGGCATTGTAACGATCGGTTGGTGCAATAAACATTTTCCCACATTCCCGCCGACTTATTATGTGTGTGTGTGTGTTGTGTGTTATTACCAAGAGGTACATTGTGGGAGTAATATGGGTACATAGCTACATTGTGGGCGTTTTGTCATTATGGTAGTACGCCTCGCATTGAATCTCTGACAAATGCTGTTTTTACCCGGGGGGGGGGGGTACTCGACCCAAATTGGGTACGGGTGGGTCGTCCACCGGTAAAAAAATCGACCATTTTAATTGTGACGCCCAATTGTACAAAAATATGACCCATTTTATATAGTTGGTTCCGAAATTTCGACCCTTTTATATAGTTGCTTTGAAATTTCGCACCATTTTCATGTAGTAATCTTGCAAAATCGGCATCATTTTCATAGTCCTTTTTCCAAAATCAGAAAAGTCACCCATTTTCTTTGTGACTTTAGCGAAGATCGGAAAAATCGACCCATTTTCATAGTAAATGCGCAAAACCAAAAAAAAAAATGAAAATGGGCCATTTTATATAGTAGTAATGACCTCAAAAAGTGTTCCATCTTTATAGTAGCCTGGTGGTGGGAAAATGACCCATTGTTCGAGTACGGCGTGAAAATGCTACCCATATCGGCGGCACATAATGTACCTACCCTTTTCCATGAGTACCCCCCCCCCGGTGTTTTTTAGCCGGGGGGGGGGGGTAGGTATAGGTCTAAGCTATGGTAGCCCAAGCGTACACATGGGTTTTTGTATGTCGCAGTAAGGGTGTAAAACTTAACACAGCATATTCCACACTGTCTGCATATACCTGCAACATCCCTCCCCCATGGTGGTGGTGGGTTGTGTGTGTGTGTGTGTGGGTGTTTGTAAGCACCCCTGCAAACCGCGGAGCACACTATATGAAACACCTTCTAACCGCGGACACACCAGGAAACGGGGACGTCCGCGGTTAGATGTAATTGTGGTTTTCTTTTTCGGTCGTACTGATTAATGCACTGTTCAATTATTCTTCCGCCATCTTTGATGTCCCGATTTGAACGGTCTAGCATTCCGGTTGGTGTGCAAGTTGGGGTGCATCGTGTGCATGGTTGATTTCACTCTGAATTATTACTTCCTAAATAGCGACCGCTACGCTCAAACTATGCCTAACTACTGAATGTCCCCCGTTGGATAGGAAATACGAAATGTCCGCGTTCTACCGTAAAACTCAAAGTCCGCATTTGCTGGTGTTTACAATGTATGGGAGTACCTTTAGAATACACTACCATTTTTGCGGCGCCGCTAAGCTCGACTTTTTTAAAAAATCGGAGCTGCGGCGGCGCCGGTGATCCAGAGGAAATGTTATGGGATCTGGGAAAACCGCCACCATGTCGCACACGACAGGTTTGAAAAAATAAAAGAAAGAGTTTTAAACTCTGTATAGTGTACTTTAGTTTTTGTCAGATTGTATAATGCGTAACTTTTGATTTGTGTATAAAGAAGAAATATGGACATATACTACTTTAGACTGTGTTATTTTACCGCAATTACATTTGTCATAAAAAAGCTAGTTCTGTAGTCATGTTCTGTCGCTGCGTTTCATGTTGAAAATCTTGAATATTATAAGTATTGCTTCTTTGGAAATTTTAAGTTCGTGTTGTAGCGACTAGGAAGGCTGATCGTCCAAAGATTCACAGTACTTTTAAAAAGGTGGCTGCGGCTGCGACACGCGAAGCTTGGGTTGCAGCCACTGGCAGAGGCGGCGTCGCGAAACTTCACCCTTTTTTAAAACCGGGCTGCGGCGGCGCCGAGAAGCTTTGGGCTGCAGCCACTGTTCAGCGGCGGCGCCGTAAAGACTTACTGCTGGTAAAATGGGGCGTTGTGTGTAATCTTGGAAGCTCAGGGTTGCAGCTGCTGGCAGCGGCGGCGTCCGGAAGCTACCTTTAAAAAGGTGGCTGCGCGGCGCCGCGAAGCTGTGGTTTGCAGCCACTGTCACGGCGGCGTCGCGAGCTCACCTTTTGAAAAACGTGGCTGCGGCGGCGCCGCGAAGCTGTGGGTTGCAGCCACTGGCAGCGGCGGCGTCGCGCAAGCTTCCCTTTGAAAAACGTGGCTTGCAGGCGGCGCCGCGAGCTCAGGGTTGCAGCTGCTGGCAGCGGCGGCGTCGTGAAGCTTCACCTTTTTAATAAACTTGGCTAAAGGGCGGCGCCGCAGCTCTGATTGCAGCCCACTGGCAGCGGCGGCGCCGCGAGGACTTAAAGAGACATGAGGAGATTTCCAAGAAAAGAAAAGCGCCCCCAATTTTTGTCGAGCCCCATTTTTTTGCATATTTGGAAGCTTTCCAATGTTTTTGGATTAAACCTGAAATGAATAACCTTAACACCCCCTCTTTATTAGTAAGATGATGATTTTAGTACTATTCTTTCGTTGCACGACAGAAAGTCAAAGCATTTTTTTTTAATTCAAGTTCAAATCCACTTTAACATCTGAAGTTCAAAAAGGTTTGTCGGTTTTCTTTTGTACTTTTTTTGTTCAATGAGCCTTTCGAAACGTTCTCGGTAGGTG
>JAMKCH010002131.1:0-38222 GCA_023653785.1 Ophioderma brevispina | reverse complement strand
ACGCGCCTGGCCTATATCTCGAGTGAGAAAAAGTTTGTGTTGATCACAGTTTTGGTATCCCGGTTACGCGAACAATAAAATAGGGTCCGCGTCATACTCGCGTACACAGTGCTGACGTAAATACCAGCGCTCAGTCCGCCGATACTAAATGGAGTCACACGCGCGTCATTTGACGTGACGCGCTGCGGACTCGCTTTTGTCACTACGCTGTGCATCGTTATTGAATTTCCGAATATATGTTTTGGCTTGTACTTTGCAAATAATTATGAGCAATGTAAAGTATACATTTCGAGAAGTAAATTTGATGATGATCCGATTTTGTCATCAGAATAGTGTACACTTGACCGTGTTTCGAAAAGTATACTAAAAAAGATTTTGCCAGCGAACAAAACAATTTGAACTATCATGATTTCTTTGTTTTCACACGACATGACAAATTTTCCATAGGGCCTAGCGGTTTTCTCATTTTACAAAGAAATAGAACCTTACTTTTCCAAAATTTTCAGAAAAATTTTACAAGTGTGATGATTACATACTTTTTCTCCAAAAGTTGAGTACAATATTGGAGAATAGCTCATCTTTAGTGTAGACATCGAAAATGAAAAATTGGACCCATTGTTGCTTATTGTAGGAAAGTTTAAACCCTACCCTTTTTTTCGCGAATAACTTTATCTTCTTCTCCTTCTTTCAGCAGCCGTTTTCAATCCACTGGCTGATGAAGGCCCTCAGCATGATGTCTCATTCTCTCTCTCCCTTGCATATTTGTACCAATTAGTTACAGCCAGAATTGTGTATTTCATTCTCTCCATCTCTTTCTTTGCCAACCTCTGTTCCTTTTTCCATCAGTGGTGTCCATATAGTAGTCGTGTGCTCATCTTCCATCGCCCCTTCTAGTGAATATGGTGCCCGCCCATGTCCATTTTATCCCTTTATGAGTTTTGTGATCTTTGTATGATTATGTTAAGCATACACTGTTAAAAATGACTGTTCGCCGGGACTCAAAACGTGCAAATACTGTAACAAGGGACCTCGAAACGTGCCCATGACTGTAAAAAAACGTGGATTTTAACTTCCATTTTTAACTTGTTAGCTCCCATGTTTCTGATGCATACGTCATTGACGGGAGAATGCATTGGTCATACACTTTCCTCTTTAAGCACAATGGTATTACCCTTCATTATGTGGCTGTATCTGCCAATGCTTGCCACACCTGCTTTAATCCTTCCTCCTATTTCTTATCTTGATTTTTTTGGTGAGAGTGAACCGTTGTTCCCAGGTAGATGTATTCAGATCATGTTTCCAATTCTAGTTCCATTTGATGATTTTGTGTTTGTGTGTAACTGATTTGTCTGCCATTACTTTGGTCTTCTCCTATACTTTTCAGTCCTCTTTTCCTGCTTGCTATGTCCTAATCCTGCCTTTTGCCACTATAATTCCACGATCCTGTATGTATTATGTTTGTCACTATATCAACGCCTTCATTTTTTCGTCAACATTCGCCAAATTCCACCACCTATAGTTCTACATAGTGGAAGTGTCTTGCCGAGAGCTTTTCTCAAAATCCGCTACAGATTAACCAAGAAAACTTAATGAAAAACAACAGAAATTGGTCAAATAATCCATCACTGACAAACCATATACAAATAAGATAGAGACCGCTATCCACACACTCCGCTGCGGATTGCCTACAGTTAGGTACCATAACCACACTGGGGGATTGGGAGAGCAGGTTGCTATACGCACTAATTTCGCACAACAACTCAATCGCGCAGTGTACGTCCGCGCAATTTTTCGCGCCGTTACAAGGCGTGTTACGCGAAATAAGTACACACAACAGCTTGCCTAGTTCCGTTTTTTCCGGGGCCTATTTTCTCACATGACGATACTTTTTATAGCCAGCACTCTACACATATGTTTGGAGCATTTAAAAACCATGCTTACAACAACATGCCCGTCACTGGGGGTGCGGGGTACGGTCGCACCTCCCCCCCTCCCCCTTCCACAAAGGGGAAAAAAGTTAACTTTTTGGTGATATTTTTTGAAGGTCCAACAGTGTACTTTTTGGTGGTTAATGTTAAATATCAAAGAGTCCTGAGCCATTCATTTTCCTAAATCTAAACGACTCCAAATAGGCCTAGGTCTATTCTAAATTTTAACTAGGAAACTTGATAACTTCGTTAGGAAGATTTGGTGTTTTGCTTATAAATTAAAACATAGGCTTTTAAGAAGGGAGGTAGGCCTATATGATGGCATCAGGAGTCTTTTATACTTTGTCGCGTGACGAGATGACCAAAAGTTGGGGACACGGAATTTTAGACAATACAAATCAAAATATTTGATATTTGTTGCTTTGTGAAATGTTTTTAATATCCACCCCCTAATATCCTAGATTGTATGACAAAGAATTTAAAATTTTGCGTTTTCTTACATTGCCAGACTATAACACTTTAAAGACATTTTACTTTTTACGATCCTCGATATCGGGGGACATCGGTTATAGAGGTGCAACCTAATTGATCTTTTGCAACGTGTCTATTGCCAAATATATAATAGAGTAGTGTTAGGTATCCAGAACTGAAAAAAGAAAAAGCTGAAGGTGTTTGATTAATTTTAAGTTGAAACCTGTAAATCGCGGGACATGAAAATGGAATAATGGGACCAAGATGTTGACATTTATTGCGGGAAATGATAAGAAGAGTTTGTTTTGCTCAATATTAAACATAGGCTTATATTAAGACAAAGGATATTTTAAGAACGACTCATCTTCACTCTCGTTTGTAAAAAGTGTTTCTTTTAAGCAAAAGAAGAGTTGGCAAGTCTGCTTAAGAGTCATAGTTCAGAATTGCTATAGGAAAAAAGTTTTATAATTATGCCTATTATTTGCCAAAGACTCTGGTCGAATATCGAATTTACCAGTTTAGTCAAACGTTGCTTTTAAACAACGACTCAACTAGGCTTATACTTGATTAGAAAAACGTGTTCAAAGCTATACGGGGAAAAAACATTTTCAATGCGGGAAAACCAGGTTAAATTCAACAGAATATAGCATTTCGAAGGATCATTAAGTTACAAGGTTTTGTTTATTTCTTGAGCTTTGCGGCTGTCGCAGCTAGCTGCAGGAGAAAAACCGCCCACACGGACGCAGAGAGGAACAAAATACGCGCGAAGTGAGGGTGCGCTATGCGTACCACAGCAGTTGAGTCGGGCGCAATCACAACGCGTTGGCAAAATTTGTGTAGCCTCGACCAACTTCAATACGCGCACGAAGATCGCGGTCTCTATCTTATTTGTCTATGAATGACACAACGATACTGGCAACGTATTAGTTCAGTGACCTGTGTAGTAACAGCGTGAGGACAGCGTGCTGCGTCAGTGTACACAGAGGCGGTTGCTACGGTGTTCGTACGCAGAGGCGCGTTGCTACGGGTGTGTATACGCATAATTTTTGTGGGTCAACCGCGGCAAATACCTACACGGGCTGACCGGTCAAGTTGCACGGGAGAGTTTGAGCTCAGATATGAAATATGGATTTATTCTCAACGTTTTTTGCACGACAGAAATTTGAGGACACGTGGAGTTTTCGCTGAATGCCCCCATGCATGGGGACCGAGTCAAAGTTGCACCCGTAGAGAGAGGACACGGAACAATAGGAACTTAACGTTCCTTGCACGACAGAAATGTTAATCGACATGGGGAGTTATGATAAGAGGTATTTATATGGGCCAGTGCTGTTGTGTGCGTGTGTGTGTGTGTGGGTTTGTGTGAATGGAGAGAGAGGCTAGACGCGAGCGAGCGAGAGAGAGAGATTACGAAGATGGTATGTTTGTTTCGAGAGAGCCTCGGGTAATGAAGGGTTGTAAGAAAAAAAGGGCATAACAATTACATTAAGCCGTAATCAATAATCAGTGGCGTGCCCAGTAACATTTTTTTTTTTGGGGGGGGGGGAGGCCTTCTAAGGGCGCTGGTAGGATTTTGGAGACGTGTATAGGCAATTACTTACTACAAACCATCCGGGTGGCTTCGTCACGGTTACGGCGGTGACGCGTAAGTACGTTATAGCTGTTCTAAAATTGACAACGTAAATTAAAACCAGCGTTTGAAAAAATTTCAAGACTGGAATAATACCGAAAAAATGCATTGTGGGAAAAGGGAGGAGCGGCCCGTCGTAGCGATTGCGTGTTCACTTTTCGTGTTTGCGAGCACCGAAGTATATACCCGACAACAAAACGTTAAATTTTCTCGCTGGTTCTATAGGTTCAGACCCCAATTAGCATACGGTAAATATTTAAAAACAAAATTAGTTAACGGACCTCTGATGCAAAAATCTCCATCGAACCCTTCGTTTTCGGAGATATTGAGATGTAGTTTCATTTGCATGCATTCGGTATGACGGACTGATAACGTTTAATCTCTCGCGCAGTAGTAACTTAATTTAAATAATATTTTTCGGAGTCTGTGACACAGATACACACTTTCCGCGCCGCCGGACTCACCGGTTGAGCAAGGAGGGAATCAAGATCAACCACCTCAAATGATGCATTTTTGTTATAAGGTTCATGCCTGCTTAATTCAGGCAAAGCAACAGCTTTCCAAAAGAAAAATTACCAAAACACCATTCCCTGCATGGCTACGCATCTGTCCGAAGGGATCTTTTCCCCGCATGGCGAAGATTGCGGTAAGGTATAATTACTGTGGGATACACGAGCTTGTACCTTTAAATATAATTTCTGATCCTTTTTTTATTGTAATTACCATAGGAACAGCTGGGACGACCTTCTACGGATATGATAGAAAACTATACTGATGTTATTGAAGCTTATTGAGAACCAAAAATAGAATACGAAGTACTGGAACACAGGGTCCCGGTTGTAAAGAAACTGAGTGTTCCCCATGAGAGAGGGTCCTATAGCTACCATAGCAACATGTACGAATAAAATAAAACCGTGACCTTGTTAGACCGAGGCCATTTGGGTACAGTGCTGAACAAATGATGGGCACAACACTCAAAGGAGAACACAATAGACAGATGGGTGGTAGGTAGGACACTCAGTCCACGGACACTTGTAGTATATGACACCGTGTTAC
Organism: Ophioderma brevispina; assembly: GCA_023653785.1. Lineage (NCBI taxonomy): Eukaryota > Metazoa > Echinodermata > Ophiuroidea > Amphilepidida > Ophiodermatidae > Ophioderma > Ophioderma brevispina. The sequence goes on along the minus strand of JAMKCH010002131.1, from coordinate 33,137 downwards.
AAGTATTATATTCGGCGTCTTCATAAGTCCGGGAACAATGGTGTGAACAATTAATAGGGCACTCGATTCTTTTGACTCTTCACACAACATAGTTTCACGCTTATTCCGGCTTCGTCTTGGGAGCCCCGGACTGTAGGCTCCGCCGCGACTAAGCGGCTCTTCACACCGGCACAGGGTAGGAGGGATTTAAAAAAATAGGAACCTGTGAGACTTCGGGTTGCAGTGCACTATTACGAAAGAAAAAAGCAAAGGAAAGACAGACACAGGTGTTTCTTCAGTGATCAGATTCCGTTTCAGTGAGTCGCTTCCGTTAAGTGATCGCTCCGTGCACTCGATAGTTACATAATACAACAAAAGCTGACGATACATTGGGGCACTCTACACGGCAGCGCAGAACCAAGCTCGATTCCCGATCGGATCCAGATCCTTCGTATCAAGTTTGCGTTACACGGGCATGATTCTGGGGGCCGATTTCACTAAAACGTTTGCGATCATCGCAAAGGCCCTAATCGATCGCCAAACCCGAATCCATCGCTATTTAGCGACCGACTTAATTTATCGATTTCACTAACCCTTGCGAAGACTTTGGTCATCGAAACGCGTGAGGTTAGCGCTGATTTTTAGCGACTGCTATCTTGTAGTCGCTGGGGAGTCGCCAAAGTAGTAGTAAATTAATCGCTAATTGATGTCACATGTTAAATTTCGCGCCATTTTCATTCTAGCTGCACGTATTCGTTCATCGTATTAGGAAGACGCTTATGCCTATTAATCGGCCTATAACGAATATTCTAATGACGATTGGAGCTTTATTTAATGCAAGAGCATTTTTGGCTACGCAGAGAACAGATTTTTAGAGACTGATGAATCCCCAGAAAATATGCCAGATAAACGATGCATGCATATACCTACAACTTACATGAGTTAGATTTTTCACTCGTTTTATAGGTGTTTACCAAAATGATTGCGTATACTCCACAAAGAGTGCATTTTCATAGATATCCTTAAGTAATATCTCGAACTCGAGAGCTTTGGCTGCAAATTTGCACTTCGATTTAGCTCTTTAATCGGCACAACCGGTGAGGGATTCATCCTTAAAGAACATGGTTAAAGCTACTCCAAATTTTGAAGGGGTATGCGCCCCGCAAAACCTACGAGTTTGGAGTTTATGCGGATAGGGCCCTTCGTTAAAACTCCAAAATCGGAGAGGGTATGGGACGGAGTTTTGGGAATATACGCAAACACTCGGAAATTGGAGGGTTCGCGGTGGTTGCCAAAACTCCTAAATCGGAGGTTTTGCGCATGTTTATAATAATATTTTGTACTTCTGATTCTGGAGTTCTGTGCATAATACGCCAAAATCCAAATTGGCATGGTTTCAGTGGCGTAATTTCTTTGACATCGGGGGGGATGGGGTTGACACAAAAATTAGGACATGAAACTGGGTTGCTGAAAAAAAAAAGATGTATGAACTAGCAACATGTGCGCGCGAAGCCGCTAACAATTTGCCATTTCGAAAGCAATATGTTAAAAATGTAATGTAAAAAGAAACAAAATGCGCGCGAAGCGCGCGGAAGGAAATTTGCCATTTTTACACTATTATTGGTAAAAATGCGGTTATTTTGGTCAAAAAAATGAAAGGCAGCAAACATTGGGGGGGGGGATGATCGTATGGCCATGCCACCCTCATTAAAATATTGGGGGGTATATCCCCCCATCCCCCCCCCCCCCGGGTATTTCGCCTATGGATGGTTGCGGGGTGCAAAAAAACTCCAAAATCGGACGTTTTGCGCAAATTATATAACATTGTATTGCAAATTTCGGAGTTTTTTTTCGGATAGTAGACCCTACGCAAAAATAGTCCCGTAATTTTATGTGACCCTAATCAAAACAAAAGTCACAGAAACAATATTGGTCGTTAATATACTGTGAAAACGTGAAATATTCAAAAATAAATATATAGGCCTATAAAAATCTACCAAAATCACCTTGTGGAAAAATGTAGATATAAGGGGAAGTTTGTACAGGGGTAAAACACTTAGAATTGTTAGAATTGATTTAAATGATGTAATAATTTAATGGGCTACTCTTAAGGTTAAAAAAAAGTTATGTTGCCATATTAAGCGATAGTTTTAGTACAATAGGCACAAATCAGTTCAGGTCATCCTGGGGTAAAAATTCATAGAATGGTCGATTTTGATCGGACTGGGTTGTTAAAACGTTAAAGTGTCTCCCTGAGTAAGTAAATGGAAAATAGATTTCTTGTTGAACTTCTATATAAAGAATTACAGAGCTAGGGACTATTGACCTCCATAGGACTCTGTGCCACCCAGTCAAATTTGCATTTCCACTTATGCACAACGAACAGTATAGATGGTGCAAACCAGTATATTTTGGGGTTTTATGTACAATTAGAACGAACAATTGAGACCATTTTCAAAACGAACGAAATATATCTGAAATTTTTGCCCCCATTTGGCCTTTAACCTAGTGTTTGACTCCTAAATATTGAACTATTGATACCTTTTTTTAATCCTGGGATGTAACAAACACGTTGGCATACTTTAAAAGCGTTTTGATACTTTTCATATTTGACCACTTCTATAAACCTTACTTACCCCCTTAAAAAAATATGTTCCACTCCGTTGATTTTAGTAGACTTTTGATGTTGTTTTTAAAGGATTTCTAATACAATTTTGGAATTGATTCGGTTGCAATTAGTTTTGGGTTAAGGCAGCACTTCTTCTATTTGTCTGGCCTAAAACTACAAATCGGAGGGTCTGTGGTGGGCGCCACGTTGTAAATATCCTAATACTATTTTGTACTCCGATTTTGGTTCGCAGCAAGACGAACAAACTCCGACATCCGAGGGTTTGCGGTGGCCGCAAAAACTCTGAATCGTCCCTCCTTCTCCCCCCCCCCACATAGTTTGAATGATGTTATAACATTTCATACTCAGATATACTCAAAACCTTTGGAAACTAGGGTGGCGGTGGGCGCAAAACTCGGTGGTTTTGCAATTCATGCGCAGTATTGACATTTCGTAACCTTCAATAACCGTTTCATTTTAGGCACCCCGTGATGGGAATTAACAAATTGCGAGAAGCAAAGTACGGGAAATCGTGGACTATATGGGAAATCCCGTACATTTAAGCTGTTTTATATTCCGGGTAATTGACCGTTATTTGGATTTTAGGCATTTAACCGGAAAAGTGCTGCTGGGAAATGCCCCGTCTTGAAGAAACAGGGATAAAGGGTTAGGAAGTGGTTAAGGAGTGTGCAGGGGGGCGCCCGAGAGTTTGAAAATTCAGGAAAAAAGGGGTTTAAGCAAGAATGGTTAAAATAGGGTTTTTTACACGAGTTAGTCGTGGAGTGGTCGCCCCCCTTAGATTTCACTTGGGCGACGTAATGGGTTGTGCACAGGGTGAAGTGTAAGGTTAGTTTAGGGTGGGCGGTTGTACTGCAGCGGTTGTTAGGAGTTTTGGACTATCACTCTTAAAAAACTTTTACTCTTCTGGTGGTCAAATGTTAACGTTGGATGCAAAAAGGGAACAACATTTCTCAAGGCTGATAAACTTTACTCACTGATTAACAATGGCGTTGTAACCATCAAGTGTACAATGTATAATCAGTGGAGCAAAATTTTACTCAACCCGCTGCATTGAAAGTTTAACAACCACGAAGGGTTCCTTTTACTCCACAGCAGGGTAAAACTTTAATATAACTGGGAGTAAAAAATGCTACTCACTATGAGTAATAGTTTTTTTAATCAACAGCAGATCCAAAAAAACATTTACTCAACCAGTGTGATGAACGTTTACTCTGCACAAGGGTCAATATTTACTCCCAAACTGCCAGGCAGTTCCTGTGTGAATAAAATGCAATTTGTACTATGTGAAGACACAGACCACAGAGCAAGTTGCCAGTCTGAAAATCTTATCATTGAATTTTTTATGTAATGGCAATGACGAATGATAAAAATCATAGACACCAGACACCAGTGCATGCAAGGTGATTTGACTTCACACTTAGAGGGTCAGCATAGGGTCAGCCGTTGATATTGATAATAGGAGTGGGCTATAAAATAGGTCAATTTTGTTTTTCATTATGCGAGGGTTTTTTGTATTCTATTATACCTATCTACAACGTAAAATGACAATTTTTTGCTTGGGCAACAGAAAAAAGGTGCAGCGCCCTCTTGGTAATGTTCCTAATTTGATGGTAGGAGTGGATTTAAAGACCACTGGACAGTGATATGCCTAAATCAGCAAATCGAAAAAATCATCAAAAATCAGATCTTAGCATGTACGTAACAAGTACGGTATACTAACATACCTGCAAATGATAAAACCAGAAGCAAACCTACTAAGGACAGAATCGGAGATTTTATCATTACTTTCCGAACGGACACTTACTACAACACGTAATTGAATGGAGAATCGTCTTTTGGAACACTGCCCGTTTTTCTTCGTTTCTTCGTTCAATTCTAGCAGCTGGAAACGGTAACTTATGAGAATTCTATCTCTACGTATCCTTCACTGATTGAATATTCCTGCAAATTTCAAATATTTTTCAAATCACTTGATAGTGTCCCTTTAAGAGCAACCCCTCTCCACTTTTTCAGGGGCACTTTGCAGGCATTTGGTGTTTTACATATTATGTAAACGATCTCAAGATTACCTTTTTTGAAAGTTGCATGGAAATTGCGTTTTCTTTATAAAGTAACGTTTTCGGTCAAATTAATGTGAGGGCGCTTTTCGATATTTTTCGCTAACACTTTTTTTATTCGCTTTTTTTAAGTTTGCTGCTACAAAGATGATCACAAACTTGACATGCTCAATAAATTTGAGCACTCTATCTCATTTAGTTTGCCTGTAGCAGTCATTTGACTGTTTCTTCACATGCTCCTGATTCAAATTTAAACAGCGGTCTGCACGTTCTTTGGTTTTTACAATTCAATGGGAGCATTCCAATGAAATTGAAATGAGGCACTGCACCAACTACATGTAATCAAGTACTCAAATTTCTATGAGCTGGTCAATTTGTGATCATCTTCATGGCTGGTAAACTTTAAAAACGCAAATGAGAAAGCATTAGCGAAAACACCTCTTGAAAAGCGCTCTCATGCTAATTTTGCCCTAAAACTCCAATTTCCATGCAACTTGCAAAAGTATCTTGAGCTCATTAACATATATTAGACAATCAAAAGCATTGAAAATACCTTAAAAAAGTGTAATTAGAGGAATTTTCTGCTCAAATCCAACTCCCCCCCCAAAATTTAGGGACATGGCACAAGAGGGCGCTGCACACTTTTTTCTTGTCCCATAGTCAGGGCGGTGGACGGCCCAAGCCCTCTTTATTATAGGAACTCACCAAAAATGTCAAAAGAAATTATAGCAATACTAGTGTAACCACAAACCATTTGGGGTGCTTTGATGTGTGTCGGTCATGGTTGTTCCCATGACCCACATACGACCTCGTTCCTCGTTCGTCTATTCTACAAACAAAAAAGAATACGTTCCATTGGGATTTATGATGTCCTTCACTCCCATGTTTGGAATAATAAATATTCCTTTACAACAATAACAAATTCAGAATTTTTCGTCAAGATTTTCGCTTTTACGGTTAACCCAATGGCGACGTCTAAATTTTGGATTCTTGACCGCCTCCCCTGGACCAGAGGCAAAAAAATTTTGTCATTTCATGTTGAGATCTATAGGTAAATTGAATACAATAAACCCCGCCATCCTAAAGAAAATAACCTACACAGTATTTTGGGCCTCCATATACCCACTCCTATAAATACGTGAACTTAAATTGACAGATAAATTTTTTTTAGGATATGAATTTCCTTCAATTTCCTGATCGGTTGTAAGACCACATACGAGAACGTTGGAAGTTTTTGGACAAGTATGTAGCAAAAAAACCGAAACCTTGTTTGAAATTGATGCCTGTCCCTATCGTATCGTTCCCATAGAAAACCTGCTTTACTTTCTGTCGTGCAACGACAGAAACTACTACAACTCAATCATCTTATTACTAAAACGCGTATTCGCTTATTCATTTCCGGTGTGATCTAATACATTGTAATCATTCCAAATATGTAAAAAACTAGGTCGGAAAAATTGGGTGGCGCTTCTTTCTGGAAATCTCCTCATGTCTCTATTAAAGACAACAAACCCACATGCAAAGCTCAATCTCCTATAATTAGGGGTTGGCTATCGAGGTCATAGATTCAGAACAAACTCATCACACCTAATTTTGATGACTTTAATGTGGTGCTGACCCCATTTTTGACAAAAGAAATGACCAAACGAGTGCGAAATCTAGGGTCCCAGGGGTAAAATGCACAATGATCCAATATTGCCGCCAAATTAGCCCTTCTATATCATATTTTTGTTAGCTTTTTATATCGGATTTATTTCTTATTGTGATTTAGTGTTATGTTGTGCAGTGCAGTAGTAGCCTTGACGGAATGAATGGCAATACTCATTTGCATCAGTGGTACTATTCTGTATGAACGTCTACCAAAATGTCGGTAACCTAATTATCAGTTGCGCATTTTTTGGTGGAAAAATTCAAACAAATCGGATCCGGCCATGGCGTTTTTATGCTTAATTAGCATATAATACGCATTTTGGTGGCCTATTCAAACTTCTTTTGGCCCCTTACTGTAGTGGAGTAACTTTGTTTTTTCAATTTTTCTTGCAAAGCATGTCATTATTTATTTTACTATTTATGGGCCAGAATTTAATGAAAAATTCCTTTTGAAGTCATTTTCCATTTTTCGGTGGGAGATTTTTTTTTTTTGACCGACATTTTGAATTGGTACATTTTTTTCCCTCTTATGTGGGTCGTGTTGATGTACCCCATAAAAAAATCCAATGGCAAAGTGTTTTTCAAAGGGGTCCCACATGACCCCACCCCCCCTTACACACTACACAGGTTTGTGCCAGACTTCACTTAAGTGCTAAATATTACAATTTATAATAATACTCATGTTGTCACATAGAAAAAAAAACATGTACAATTAGCCCTGAGTATTGTTGCGATTCTGTCTAGTCCACTTACTATAAAGTCTCTTTTTCACCTACTGACTATAGTCCCAACTAGTAACGTTACACACGGTTTCAACTTCTAAAATACTGCAAGCAAACTTGTAATTTACAGCGATGCGTAAAAATATGTCTTCGCCAAATGTTGTGAATACAAGACAGCAAAAATACACCAGACCACCCCTTTAATTCAGCTCCGACGCGAATGTCACAGAAATCCTGCGATGGAGGGACCATCTCAAATCAATCAGTGGCCAACATTGTGATGAGGAAAGAACAACCTCTTGCTGCAAAAACACTGAATTCAGTTGACCATGTGCTATACAAGCTCTTCCATCCAGGTATTTCCACTGGATTCCAAAAACCATCGATAAATAACAGTCTGACACTTCTTAGCCAGCTAGTACTACGACGTCAACTTTTGATTCAGGGAAGTGAGCATTCCTCATTTTCTTTGCGTATTACAATTTTCACTCACCATTAGTTGCCTGAAATGAAAAAAAATAGTACAGGATGTTGAGAAATTTGTTATTTTCTTGAATGTTAACATTACGTCTACACCTTACCATGACAATAACTAGAGTCAGTTAACAATGTTTGGTTCATGCAATCCTTAATAACACCATTTCATGGCAACAGATGAGTTGAGTGACCCAATCGACAGCATCATTTTCCCCACTTTAACCCAATGAAATTTTGTGAGAATTTCACATCACAAGAAGCTCTTGATTTTTTGTCATTTTGAAATTTTTATCCCTGAAAGTTATTCAGTTTCATTTTTGAAGAAAAGTGGTATATCACCCTGCAAAGTCATGTAGTTTTCTGTGAACTATACACAGTTTGGCTTCTAACATCCTTGATTGACAAATTGGCTTGCAATCTAACATGAAAACTTTGAGATGCTCTGCATGCAGCCTGTGGAAAACTCTTGTAAAAATCAGCTTTTAATTTGAGCAAAGTTTGCAATCAATCCCCTAGCGATCACAATTTGGAACATAACCTCAGATGACCTTGGTCCATAATCTTTGACATCATCCGACATGAATGAACCCCTATTGCAATGCCCTTAACCCCAAGTCGGTGTAAATCCTACTTAAATTTTTCGAAGTAGAAACGTGAAAAACAAACCAAACCTAACAAACTGTAACAAATCCATTAACCATCAGTGGTATACCCCTGATTTGTTGGGGGGGGGGGATCTAGGTTGGAAGCACCCCCCAGTCCCCCAAATGAACTGACCTTTGGTACAGTGCCCATGGAGAAGGACCCAAAATTTGCCCCATCGGAAAAAGCCTTTGGCGTCCCTCCGCCCCCACCCCCCATTTGCAGGTCCTGGTTATGCCCATTGTTACACCTACGACATGCCCTATCGCAAAATCCTCCTCTGCTTCTTCAAGCCAGGGCAATAAAATGAGATATTCTAAATGGGTTGTGCATAGCAAACAGATTCGATATTCATAGTTTAGACTGGTGGTGTTTGACTATTATCATGTGGGGTAAATTGACATAATTTGAAGGGCATTTCCGATTGTAATGATATAATTGAATTAATTGTTATTAATGTGGGCCATCTGTAGTACCAAGAGCTTCCCATGCATTTTTTTTGGCATCTGTCCTGGTTATGGTACATTCATCACAACTGTGTAAATCATGCCAACTTGCCATCTGTGGCTTTGTGGGCAATAGTGATGGTATGTGCAAAAAAATCCAAATTGGTGTAAAAATAACAAGACTAACCCTTCCCTTATTTCTGTCAAATTCCCGGTCAAATTCGTCACCCCTAAAACTTCCATGAGGGTTCCCTGTGATTTCTCCTGCATATTTCAGACGCACTTTCATGATAACATAACCATGGTGTACAAATCCAATTACCCTTATCTCTGGACAGACTGCACCTCATTCTGGTTTTACCTGTATACTTGCAATCATAATGAGGCAGCGTGATACAAACTTTGTGCTCACGAGAGCTAATCAAAATACATCAGTCGCGGACCGCTTGGTGTCGCCCTGCCCCTCACTGTTAGTGAATGCTAGGCCTAGAATGCCCTTTGACCGTGATATTGAACCTGGACCTCATAAACAAATGAGGGTTTGCCAATCTAACTCATAAACCAGTTTGGTTGCAATTGAACTTAACTTTCAATGCGGTAATTTTACATTTTCATCCTACTTCCAACTTGACCTCACATCACCTTTGACTCTTGGTAGTGACCGTTGACCTCATCAACAAATGAGGGATCCCATGCTGCCCCTATGACTCAAGTTGGTTTAAATCCATCAAAGTATGTGGATATTACCCAAAGTCAAATGTTAACCTTTTTCACAACAGACATCAAACAACAACATACAACAACATCAACAACAATGAAAGTGATCCCTATGTTTCTCCTGCTTAAGGCCGGTGACACAAACAAAGAGAGGCAAAACCTTGTGTTATTTGGAATATGCAGCAACGAACCGATTTCTTACACCTCGCGCACCATCTTTGTTGTTGGCGCCACCAGCACACGCACCTACAAATCTGTGCATCACATTTCTGCACGCCAATGTTATCAGAATGTTTCTTTCCCGTGTTCCATTGTGTGATCGGCCATATTTTTCTGCAATAATTTGGGGCGAAACCAATTCAATGGAAGAAACCACATCAGGGTCATTCCAGTCAAATTCACCAATGGCTCCCGCATGACCCTCTCACTTTTCTTTATATTTGGTGGAACTGGATTTGTACTTTGCCATTAAGAAAATGCAAAGTTTCAGGCTGGTTGGTAGCCCTTATGTTTTGGGTGTGGCGCCGAACAGAGGTGGCAGTCGGGGTCTAAAATGGCTTCCAAAAATTGACCATTAAAATAATTCCAACTTTAAGCTGCTCAGAGATTTCAAAATAATTTTTTTGTGCCGTAATTAATAGTCATCTCTACCTAAGATAGTCATCTAAAATTATCTTAATTCCAGGTATAGATGAATCAATTTTCGTTTTCATGCAGCAAACAATTTAATAACATTGCATAGGAATACCCGTCCGTGTATCACAAAATTCAGGATCCAGAATTTATGACAAGTTGGGATTTCTATAAGGACTTTGATTTGATCTTAGATATTTCACAGTGATCCGTATATGGCGAGCATTATGTATACTGCAAAACCACGATTTGTTTGAAAATGTCTATAGTGCCCCATCATCGGGAAATCTCTGATTCATCCTTTAGAGGCCTGTATTTCCTTAATTGCAATAGTGAAGGATATGATTTCCCTCCTTATAACCAACTAACGTGTCCACTAAAATAAACCGGAAAATTTCACGCTGCTTATTTGCATAACGGGCTTGCTAATTACTAGTATGCACAGATTCATGCCTGTTTTTAACAATTTAGGCCGCAAAAAGAATATATTTCTTCTTAAAAAGTTTTGTATTTTTAGCCCCCCCACAAAAATTATTGGGGTGATGGAGACCGGAAGGACTCAGCGATGTTGCAGAGCGACGAGGAGGAGGTTGCGGAAGGGTGGCAGCTTTGGAACTTGAATGTTTTGGTATAAAGCGTTAGCCCCTTGGCCCTCTCACAAAACATATTGGGTCCATTTTTGTGAGGTCATATATGATATAAAAATGGGTACATTTTTCAATTTTTGGTCGGCAATTGAATGAAATGGTCATTTTGTTCATTTTCGGTAGATACATTTACATGTTGATTTTCTTCTGATTTTTCGGAAAAGTTCTATGAAGATTGGCCGATTTTGCCACGATTACTCAGTGGGCGTAGCCAGGTTTTGTTGATGAGGGGGCAAAATTTTGTGAAGGTACCGACACATGTACTGTACCAGACGACTATTTTATCACGGCTCGGGGGTGGGGGGGGGGGTTTGGGGGGCCGTGGGGTGGGTGGGGTGTTTGGGGGGGGGTGGGGGGGGGGGGTGGGGTGTTAGAGGGTGGGCCGGGCACACCACACAATCTCAAGCATCACCCATCACTCGACGCGAAAGTATTAGGTTGTATTATTGACCAATTAAGCTGATTAGTACTAATTTTTATGAAGCCTCTGTTTTCATTTCATGCCACCACACGCGCTCAAACCAACGCTTACTGCGTTTAAGAAGACCAAATTGTACCGACGCACTTATGTACCGCAACCGTCACGGTCTGCGGTGGACACGTTCCCCCCTTCTGGCTACGCCACTGCGATTACTAAATGAAAATGGTGCGAATTTCAAAGCCACCTATAGAAAATGGGTTCGAAATTTTTTGGACCACCTATAGCAAATGGGTCATCATACATTTTTGTACAATCTGATCACTATAACATGGGTCGATTTTTTAACGCACGGACGCACCCTGTACCCAATTTTGGGGAAGTACCCCCCCGGGGGGTGCCCAGCCCCCCTGCTTCCTAAGCCTATGACTAGTACTGGCACTACAGCTTCCGCAGAAGAATCGTGGCCAGCGAATTCATGTAATACTGCCGCGTAGCCATTCAGCGTAAGACAGAGCGTACGTGCTTGTATCTTTAATGATTTGCGTAAATACCGCCCATATTTTACCACCATTGCTACGAAAGTTCGTACCAATCCAGTGTTCCACGCTGCGCTGATCATGATTTATTTGCAGAAGTATTAGTCTATCTTTGTCTCGGTCTGCAGTGATTGGCAACGTGCGTCGCGTCCGTACACCCCGTACCCGCCCCCGCCCCCACGAACCGCACCCGCGCCTTTCAGTTTTGCAGGGCGCTTGTACTTTACGCTAAACTCGCCGGGCGCTGAACGTTGGTTCCATGTTATACGCCCCCGCTTCGTTACTTTCATACTTCGGGCTGGGTCATATTATAGGAGTGTAGACTATACTCGAGTATAATTGTTTGAACATGTTCGAACAATTTGCTGCATGATGTGTGAGGTCACACTGCTGAACGAACAGCGCGTACCCACAATGATAAGGGGATATTTTGTGATGCACAGCCGTCCCCCCGACTTAGTTAAAAGGTTTGAGATTTTTACATTCTCTGATCCTGAACCGGGTTAGCTTAGTAATCCACGTGTGCCTAATCTTTGTGCAAATAATGCAGCTGTAAGAATTCGGCATTTATCTTTTCTGGTCCGTAACGGACAGATTACAGCAACCGTATTTCTATTTGGAAGCCGTGGGAAACAGGCACTTGCTCATAACACAACCGCAAATCGGGATCAGCTCAGATTCTGAGAATAGTTTTTCCAAAGATATCTATCTTCTCAGTAATAATATGTTTTGAACTGATTCGACGATTCTGCTGGCGGGTGTGCGTTAAAAGTCCACTGCTTTAAACAGCGCGTAAACCCACAAGATAAAAATAGGCACGCTCTATGCCCGTGTACAGGTCCCCCCCCACACACCATTACTCTAACTCCGTACTTGCGTACGCTTCGTTTCAAACAATTATTACGGCGACTATACCCGGAGCGCGACATCCGTCGAGTTTCAACAAAATCTGCGTGGCAACGGCATGGATGGCAACAACGTGCGTAATTCGTTGCGCGCTGCACGCACAGTGTCCTAAAATGTGCAGTGAACTTAAAAAAATAATTTCGCAGTTTTTTTCAACCGCGATTCGGGATTCCCCTGGGCTTCCCTTTGTTTTCAAACCGCGATGTGACGTCCAGCCCTCTCCCAGGCAACTCATAGTGTCTAGTAGTGATCAATTAATAAACAGAAGGTCTGAAATCACGAAATGCCCTTTAAAATAGACATGCGTGGTGCCCGCGTACGTTTGTTTCAACAATTATTTTCGGCCCCATAGTACCACCATGACTGACTATGCAACCAAGCCAACACGTTGCACAATTTTTTTTCGAAACTGGGTTTGTTTTGCATATTTGTATTTTAACATTTGCTTAACATTGGCAATGTATTAGTTCTGATCACAGCTGAAGCGAATAAGCCTTCTTAAAATAGAGATGAATTAGTATTTCTGCCGTGCAGACAGAAATTCAAGCATGGTTTTCTATAGGGCATGACTATATAGCAGGAAAGTTTTCAAACACAAGCAGGTCTGCGGACGCGTTTTTCGTCTGTACTGTTTGTTCAATATTTGAATAACCTTCCCAAAAACGTTTAGGTCTGTGGTCTACAACCGATTTAATTGCACTTTTGAGATAAATTCAGTATCCGAAAAAAAATCTCCTCATTTCCTCGTTTCACTTTAATTAAAATGGGCATGGATAGTTCACATCAACGGCGCCGTAGTCATGGTATGTTACGCACAATGGGTAAGTACTAACTAGGCTATGCATGCTATGACATAGTTCCTGCTAGCACGACCTGAGATTCATGTCTTTCAATGTCAAACATATGTCATTCAACTGATCAGTACTCAGTATAATTGTAACTTGCCCCTATACCTTTAACATTGCACGTTATCTGCGTCAATTATTGGAACTACTATTACCACTGCTACTACTGTCACTGTCATGCATGTACTGACTTGCCGGCGCTCGCTTGGACTAAATAATTGTTCGAAATACGGGAAACAATTACCTCCATAAACACTGTACCGATCAACCACATTAATCTATTAATCACCCCTCCTTTCCATTACAAAATGATTGCTCGTCGTATCATATCATACCTTTTTTAGTTAACTTACGGTGCTTCCACTACGAAGGATCTGCCCCCGCGGCCCTAACTGTCAGCCATGTTGATCAGTTACTACAACAATGACGTCATCGAGGTGATCAGATTTAGCGATAGCCTCGTCCACTGCATTAGTTTCCTTAATCGTTACTACTAGCGATTCGCTTTCGTGAAACGCAAAATCATCGCCATCGCAAGAGCGATGGATTTTGGGAAAATTAGCGATTTCATTAGGCGGATGAGCGCAAATCAGAGTTTTTAGTGAAATCTGGCCCCTGATCTGCAACGCGTACATGTTGAGTACCCGTTGGTTGTGACGCTCACTTTAGCCGTACTTTTAGGTTCGCGTAAAGTATTCTCGATTACCAAGGGTACGCGTACCAACGTCACTTTAACTCTTCGAAAGGTCGCCGTACTTTCGCACTCACTGCTCCGTGTAAATTTCTATAACGGTCCTCCCTTGATCTGATCTCGGGGAACGGATCCGATCCTGATCTGCGCTGCCGTGTAGATCTTGCCCCTTGAACTCTTGACATTTTTCCTTAAAGTTGGTTGAGGTGTGAATGTGGTATTATTGTTTTATAACTTTTCTTCTTAATCCCGCTTGCTCCCTTGTTGTTTGCATCTAGAATTCTTCCAACCTTTGTCACAATCTTTGTGAAAAGCTTGTACATGGTGGATAGGGCTTAATTGGCCGGTAAGGTAATTCTTCAAATCCCTTTTTGTCTCCTTTTTGCAAGATTATCATGTTGGCATCTTTCCACTTTTGGGGCACCTTCCCTTGGTGAAGACAAGCTGTGAAGAGCTTTACCAGTTCTATGTTAACTGCCTACCCTGCTTCTTTTAGTGTGCCATCATTTATGTTGTCCTGTCCCAGGGATTGGCCCCGTTCATTTTGCCTTAGAGCATGCTCTACTTCCCAGCTTTCAACTTTAGTACTTTCTCCGGTTGAATCTTCTATGTCTTCGGCTGTTGATTGCTTTGGCTATAGCTCTTCATAGAATTCCTCTTACTCTTCGCAGAAAATATCATCCTGATCTGTTAATTCTTTATTCCTTTGACCATGATGATGAAATCGTATTTTATTTTGACGAGGCGGTAAAAAGATGTTGATTCGATATAGTGCAAAAAGACGCAGTTCCGTTATTGCATAGCCTACTGAATTTTGAAGTTCAAAGATTAAAGTTATTCGAGAACGGAGATCAACTTGGAGTATGCGTGAGGGAAAAGTCACTTTTTTACTAAAAACACAGATTTTTCTCATGTTAAATTTTCGCGAAATTTGACAACCCTGACTAGCCTAATTCTGTCCCTGACAGGATTGCGTTCTGAGATGACAAGCGCTCCTCTGATGTTTCCGCACAAAAAGGTCATGGGTGACAGGGCTTTTCCCAGCATGCAGCCCCTAGCTATGGAACTCTTTGCAATCTCTGTTCGCCAATCCAGGTCCATTGCTACTTTTAAGTAAGCTCTAAATTTCAATCATATTCCTAAGGTTGATCGTGTGCTTAAATTTGTTTGTTAGTTGACATCACATGATATTTAATTATGCCGCTGTTTTCTTTTTTTATTTATAG
Source organism: Ophioderma brevispina (assembly GCA_023653785.1). NCBI lineage: Eukaryota > Metazoa > Echinodermata > Ophiuroidea > Amphilepidida > Ophiodermatidae > Ophioderma > Ophioderma brevispina. Next base: position 17,913 of record JAMKCH010002131.1, on the reverse strand, counting down.
TTTGATGTAAGACTTATCTCATGGTTCATTTTTTTGACAAACGGTTGTTTACTATGTTTTAGGGTCAATAGTAACTAGAATTTCGCGTTCTCGGCTTTCGTTTCCGGAGGGGTTTGGGGGTTGGTTTTGGTTCCTTCAGAACCTTATTCGGGCGTCTTTGGCGATGGAGGGGGGGGGGGGGTTTGTGCATGGACAGTAAATGCTGATCGATTGCGCGGGTAGGGGTGGCTCTATTCTGTTTCAGGAGGGATGTGCGGCCCGATTTCCGAACGGGTGACTGAGAACTTAAATTTGTGTCCAAAAGGTAGGTAGGGTCTTAGGAACTGAAATTTTGTGAAATTGCCGGATTGGGAGCCGAAATTTGGCTAAAGTTGAGCAGACGGCAAAAGTTACCAAAATGAGAAAAACCCCCCTTATGAAAAACTGATTGACTTCAACCGGGGTCTCGGACACAGTTTATATATTAAAGATATTGTAAAATTTTACATATTATACGGGCATTCTGCCAACAAATTAAGTAATGTTACAGTATACTCTAAAAGTTAATTAATTAAAACTCTTGGAAATGTGTGTTTCGGTGGTGAGTCTTAAAGAGCTTGGGAATATGTAGGATAAAAAAAAAAAAAGCACAGGATGGCCACACCAACTAGCACACCTGCCTGTAATTTAGGACCATCTTTTAATGTAAATTATACTTTACGGTAGGGTATTTAGTTTGTATAGATGATGCTGCGTTAATCTTGTAAATTTTACACAAGTACAAGACTAAATGACGACAAAGGCAAAAGTACCCCATTTTTTTTACTGCAATTATTAGTTTACATTCTAACCCACCTTCAAGGAATTTTACACACATTGTGATGGGTGGGGGTGGGGCTCCGGAGCCTAATCCAGAAAAGTGAATTTCCCCATTGGAAATAATTCGGCAAAACTCTGCACAGGCAATATATACTGCTCTAAGACATTACTATTAGTGAAAGAAACAAATAAAAAGATTGATCGGTTTAGAAAATTAGAGTGCCAATGGTCGGAAAAATAAGCCATTTGCCGCTGTTCCCCAGTGTTGCACTATACAGTTTAAACAATGGCTTTTATGAGTTCAAGGCACTATCAGTTGATCCACCGAAAGGAAAAGAGTCACAATATTTGAAAATTCGCAGGATAGCTTAAAGTGAAAGATTGAGTAATGTACACTTCTCATACATATCTTTTCCCTTTGAAAAAATGACAGGAAATGAAGAAAAAGCAGGGTTCAAAGATATACGAATCTCAATTCAATTAGGCCTACGTGTTGTCAGTTAAAGGTTCGTTCATACTAAGCTGGCACCGCGCAGTGCAGTGCCGATATATCGATCATTTGCTGCAGCAACTCAAACGTAACCTGCGCAGGATGCAGTTAAAATAAATTTAACCTCGGTTGAGTACCGCAATGCAGTATACTGGACGGAGACCGAATTCGAGCACTGCAACTTACCTCAACGCACATTGCAGTGTAGTATGAACGAAACCTTAAGTGTCCGTGCGCGTGCGGACAGTTTAAGACTAATATCAAATTTTGGCCTTATTACGCTGCTTTCGGTTCTATCACTTGGCAGCAGGGTTATGTTAGGACACCCGAATTGTCACAAACATGGAAACATAGGTTGTTGATATTTTTTTTCGATTTCTGCTTTAGCAAATCAATGTAGTGCTTTAAGAATAGACCAAAATTTACTAAATTGGGTGGTACGGGATACTTTTAGAATTTTTGTGGTGCCCTTTTCCGGGACCATGTAGTTCCCCATTCGTTTGACATGGAAATGAATTGATCAATCAATTAATCTTTATTTGTTCATCATAAGAATACAGGCAAAAAACATATGATAAATAATTATGTTAAATAATGCCGTACAGTGAAAATAATCGTTACATATTACAAGGTAAATAAAATGTATGTAAAATATAAAATGAATCAAACCGGGATCAAATTACATAATATCCCATTATTATTATTAAGGTTTTAAAAAAAAAAGGGAAAACCCCCCCTCGTTGAAATGCAGTGGCTTTAAATATTAACGAAGTACATAAATTTCTTTTTAAATATTGTAAAATTAACTTTTTTTAAAAACAAAAGAATGCCATATTAGTTAAACCAAAATTACACACGTCAGGATTCAAATAATCACATTCATTTACAAAACCAGACACAACCCAAATTCGCAACACACGTATAAAACGTACGCGCAAGTACACGCGCAAAGTCCGAACAACCACCCCCCCCCCCGCCGATGTCCCTTACTGGCCATCTAATTCCTATAATTAGGTACCACGCGATAGCTTAGAGTATCATTTCTATTGGCATCAAAGTGAGTACCAACATTCGCACTATGAAGGTCACTACATGACGTATAATTTGAAGAAAGGAAAGTAGTAAAATAGGATGGTTAAATTTGATATTTACGCAATTTTACTGACTCAAAAACAAAATGTTTTTGTGATTCTAAAAGGCCAATCTCAAAATGAACCCAAAATATCGTTATAGATTAAATTCTCAGGCGCACAATTTGCAATTTACACGAAAGGTCATCAAATACCAACCAAATCACTAAGTCATGTTTTAAGATATCAAATTGGGCTATTTTTTTCTAATTTACAAAATTTTCTTGGTTAAAACTAGTTTTGTCCACAGCAAAAGCAAATTTTATTTCTTTCTATTAGTTAGCACGTAGGCCAAAACATTGTCCAATTAAGATCGGGCATGCACTAAACAACATAGCACGGAAGCCCTTTGAGTGCTTTAAAGTGACCATAAATTGGAGTGAAAAGGATTTAAATATGCATTTCACCATAATACCACAACCAGTAGATAAGGTATAAGATTGCGTGTACACATCATTTTGTCACCCACTGTTACCAATGTTATTGGCATAAATTGACAAAATGTATTATGGATGATATAAAGTGATACTCGATTTCTTTCACACGTGGCCACAAATTACATGAATTAGGTGCTAATCTGGGAGATTAGATCATGTAATCGATTTCAACTATATCCCATACGCAGTATGTGGTATTTTAAGACTGCATTCATGTACAGATAATGAGGTACAAGCTTTAAAACTATCCAGCGTATTGGACATTTGACATAATGTATATGGGATAGTACTCAATTCTTCCAAAGTGGACATCTCGCAAACACGAGCTTATGACGTAAGAAGTGCGATTTTTCCATTTAGCTTTCGGGGGTAGCAACGGCGACAACCCAAGCAAAAATGTCTTCTTCAAAATACATCATTAGTATTCTCATTACAAATATCCCTATATTACCCTTATATATAACGGGTTTATATATAATATTTACAACAGTTGAAGAAGTCAAAACCTAAAAAGTATGACTAGCTAGATTTTTTCTCGCCTCACCATTTAATAATTAAAAATTACAACCCCTGCACCAGTAGTAGGAAGCCGAAAACGGAATTCTAGCCACTTGAAGTGGTTAGAAAACCATCTCGCGAAAGAGGTAACACTCGGGGCTCAAACAAACGTACCGCAGATTTTTTCCTTCTTCAAAAAACACTTTCTCTGCTACAAGATTACACGATCTCTCGAAAATCACTTAAGAATTCAATGTTTGAAACATTTTTGTCAGATTTCCAATATATGGTATTGATTCAATCATATAACCTCCCTTACATCCCGTTTCTTTCATACCTACAAAGTCATGGCCAATTTTCTGTGGTCGAAAACCTAAACAAATAAGTTAAGTAAACAAATGCTACACTATATAAGACAACACGCACGACGACGAAGCAATATAAGAGGCGTCCCGCCCTCATTAAATACTCTCTATTTTGTAAAGCGATTGACCTTGTTTGAGAAGGCGCTAATCAATGCCCGTGTGTATTGACTGGAGCTTTTAGAAGTGTGTACACAGCCTCCAACATAGCTTCAACGCCTTTCTTGGTATGAAAAAACGGAAAAAAAATACTATTTGAAAGGAGTATGGGTCACTTTCATTCATTTTTTCGAAATTTCTTTTAAAAGAATAACTCGAACACTAAACGTGTATAAAAAAATTGTTCCCTAAACGTCTAAAGTAAACACCTTTGTGTTCAAATTGAAGTGTTCATTTAATTAAAGGCCGACTCAGAGATTTTCCTGAGGAGGGCACCCCCAATTTCCAAAAAAATCGTTGTTTTTGTGACATAATGCTTTGTCCATATACTACTCACTGTGTGAAATTGCTAAGCTTAAATCGAATTCCTCGTATAGAAATCTCAACTTTGTCTTAAAATTCCGGATCCGGGAATTTGGTTTATTACCAGTATCCTATGGGACGTATACTATACACATAAAGTTTACGAATCAAACGAAAATCCGATTTGTCTTCAAATTTCGAATTGTGCATTAGGTTACTATCTTAGTTTTGTTGACTATTTTCATTATTACACAAAAAAATAATATTTTGAAATCTCTGAGTCACAGACTTTAAAATTAGAACAATCCACCGATACGACAACTGAAATTTCATTTAACTCGTTGGGGACTGACAGTCGTATATAAAATTTTAGGGTCAAGGTTTAATGACCCTATAGACCATTGTAGTACCGAGGGTGTATTGAGTCCAATCCACAATGCACCAGTTTTGGGCAAGTTTCACCTCAAAAGGGTCTGTGATCCCACAAAAATCCATTCAACAAATAAAAAATCCTGACTGCATATGCTCATTTTCGCCCACAAAGCATTAGTACTTAAGGATTTTGTAGCTTGATTTAACATGTCCGTAGTCTTAACTTTGGAACACTTTTTATCCTAAGTACTGACAAGTTTTGTACAGTAACAGTATAGAACATTGCAAATGTATTGTGGGATTGGATTCAAAACCCCTCTGATGTAGACCCTGGTCCCTGTTACATTTGCCTCCAAATACGCAACTTAAGACATCAGTTTCAGCAAAAATCTGAGCATTGGGTAAGTTTTACCACTGTCTCTATACAATGATTGGAAACCTGGGCTTAATTCGTAAATGACGGCATGGCGGCCATATTGGTAATCAAAAAAGAGCCCAATTAAGTCAGGGACGAATAAGCGAACCAATTGAGCGAGTCTGACGTAATTGACGGTGCAGGACAAATGTCGGCCGTGAAGAAATTATTGTGAACATTTAAGCTTATTAAACAGAAAGTTTACTACGTGAAAGTATTATGTCCGTGGTCGAAAACCCGCTCAAATAGGCATGGTTGCCATTTTAAATCATATTTTGTTCGAACATGCCCGCCATGCTTGCACATTGAACCATCACGTCGGCCACGCTGATTGACCACACCTTGACCCATACGCGCAATGGTCGGGTAATTCTGTCCCTGACCTTATCGCAGGCGGGTCATTTACACAAAATGGGTATACACATTGAAATGTGGATAATGTGGATAAGCGACATAAAAGACTACAGAATGAAGCCAACTTCAGTGAGCTCATTTATTTGAGTTAGCGCGTTATGGGATGCACCCTTATTTTACAAAAATCGCCAACACTTCCCAGAGGTTGACCCAAATATCCCGATACAACCACCCTTTCAAATATATAAAACAGGGTATAAAAAATCTTCAAACCTTTTCCCCAAAAACTCGGACTCGAGAAAGGATCTTTATGACCCTACTATAGGCTTGTGTGATAGTCAATACGATATTCTTTCTTGAGGCGGGGATCCAAGCTTTGATTCGGGATTCAATTGAAGCTATATTACATCTATGGTTTTACTAGAAATATATGATTGCGATCGTTGTCTCATGTAAACATCCGGAGCGGTCAATTCTTTTTGGTGACGGACGGTGATGGACGAGAAAGGGGATCACTTATATCTGTGTCCTGAAGTCTGTGGTACAGACCTTGTAATGTAATTGGATTACTCAGTGGAAAGAACTGAAAGATAAACTGTAGGATTTTCAAAATAAGTTAGATAGAACTTCGTTAAAAGTTCAATCTGTCCATTCACCGTGAGAGGTAAGAAGAATTATTTTTAATAGCACAGGTTAAAAAAAATCTATATATGGTTATACTCAGTTTTTCAAGAATTTTATTTTATTCTTTATTGACACTTGGGATTTTCATCAGCGATGGTAAGGAGGAACATGAGAGCGCCCTTAAGGCGAAATAACTGAAGCAGATCCAGGTAGCAGCTGGCTAGGAGATATGGGTTGACCAATAAAAATGCGATGAAAACGAGTGAAATTGTAACTTGACGCGTACCAAGCAAAGTGGTAGCCATTTTAGTAATCACAAGGAGACCATGACAGCTCATTACTGATGGAGGATGCCCAAGTAGGATGGACCTGTAACTCTTCTAGCGTTGTTCTAAGGAAGTGGAGACTTGGGTGGCCTGTGCAGAATATTCTCTTGTTGATATGTATACAGTTCTACACTTGGCAGCACCGAAAGTACATTCCATGAAGTTGCCCAAAGATCGATTCCTGCAAGTCTTTGTAACTGATCAAATTTTGATTCAATTTATCCAAATTGTGTCAAAAAGTTGACATTATACAGGTTGGGTTATCTCCCGCTGAACAGTCTGTTTTTATGTCAGAGACCAGTGATGAGCACCGGGATGTGCTTGAATGAGATTTTTTTAGTCCACAAAGGGATGACCTAATCCCTCGTTCTAACCTGTGATGTTTGTGTGAACATGAATCTTGTCTAAATGAAATGGTAAAATGGACGGTTAGACCGAAATTAAAATTTTACAACTATAATATCAGGGCGGAAAGATTTTACTAGACTTCCTGGAACTTCTAAAAATACAACTTTTATTCTTTACTTGAGGGTCGTAGCTCATTCCGATGCCAATCTCAGAAAATTTAAATGTTTTAAACAAATTTAAATTATCGGAGATTTTCGGCAGTTTCCGGATATTTGAATAAAACTGGCCAAATATGGATAGAATAGGATTGGATGTTTTTTATTATTATTTAATCAGGCTCAGTGGAATTTTTCTTACAAACAAAATAAAAATACAGGTGACCATTGTGAATTTAATGAATGTAACCAGGATTGAAGAATGGTCAAATCTTCGGGAAGGGAAATCTAAAATTGAGGAAATTAACATTTATAAAATCAAAAGTTATAGTTAGAAAAGGAAAAGACTTCTTTAGAATGGGATACTAAACTTAGAGCCATGGTGGTTACAAATGGCGTTTCTAGAAAGTGGGACAATCTCTTTCAATCTGTTTTGTGCCAAAATGTGTTAAGTCCATCTAATTTTGACAACAAAAAGAGGCAATAAAGATCAAATGAAGTTTCACGAATTTCAACCAGATTATTTTTTTTTATAATACACTGTTTGGGGTTTTACTCTTAAATAACCATCGCGAGAAAAAATAATGCATGTAAGCACTGATTTCTATCAATGGTATTTCACCTTTAATATCATTTACACTATTTTTGTCAAATATATTATGGAAAAAAAACAAACATGTTTATCAAGAATAACATAGAACCAGCTATTTACACTTTTCAAAATGAAATATATACATACGCGCCTTGTCTTGGGTTTTGTTTTAATTTTTTTTGCTGACTTAAAGGTGCGTGTTCCGATCGTCTTTGGGATCCCCCTGATTTACCCGGAAGTAGTATCGATTTTGATATCAGATGAAAGACCATATTTTTCTCATTGTCGTCCTGAAATTTGAGCCCTCAAATCCATTTCATTCCAAGATATAAACAAAAAACCGCCGTTTTAGTGGTAAACCATCGATAGCACAATATTGAATAGGGCTTTGCAACGTGCATTATTGCGTCTAGCATCAAAACCGCAAGTTTGTTTCCCACGGTACTTGACGGGGTATATGTGCAAGTACCAGGCTCTCATATCAAGTAGAGAACACAATACACATAAATCGGAACAAGCCCCTTTAATAGGTAAATATTTTGTAGCCATTTCCCCTAGAAATTTGAACAAGAACACGAAGTGGGATTTATAAAGCTAAATTGACCATTAATACGAAATGTTCGCGAACTGTTCAGGAAAAATACCAATTGTCTTGGTTTTTGTTTACATTTTCAGTTTAAATTTTATGTTTTTAAGTTGACTTAACGGACAAATAGTCTGATGACATTTCCCCATAGAAATTTGTACAAGAAGTTAGATTCACTAAATTTATAAGCGTTACAAATGTGCTTAATTTCTCCATCAAAACGAAATGTTCGGAAATGATTGCCTTGGTTTTAGTTTTCGTTAAAAAAAAATCATTTTAAAACTTGACTTAATTGGCAAATATTTTTTCGACATTTTCCCTAGTCTATATTTCATCTGTTCGTTTGCCCTGTATGTCAGGTAATGTGAAGGACTCCTTCTTGATCTTGAAAGACTATATATGACAATTCAGTGCTGAAAAACTTGGCATGAAAGCTCGCTTGCAATGACTCGTAAATCCCCCCTTTGTTGTGGATCTTTGTCCATGCATTTCCGCCCAAGAGTGCGAAGAATCTCAATATCACAAATTCTGCCGATTTCGCTAATGACATCACCGAATGCGTAGGTATCGGTCGCTATTGTGTGACCGGTTGTACCTTCAATCAGCTCTGGAGCTTTGTAAAGATAACATCCTATCCACTGGTCTTTTTGTCTTTCTGTTAACTGCAGTGGTACCGATGGTGAATCAAGGGATTGGGAGAACCCTAAGTCGATGATCTTGGCCTGCCATCGGCCCAGAGGATCACGAAAGAGGGGATAACGACATAACATGATGTTGTTGTCATGCAAATCCCCATGAAGAAAACCCGCACGGTGTAATGACGCCAGACCTTGGGCAACGTCGCGGGCAACTGCTAACCACTGCGCGGTAGAGAGACGTGGATTAAAACTGTTAAGAGCATCACCCACTGTTACAGAGGTCATAGTTTGCCAATCGCCGACAAATTCCATCACAAGAGAGGGACATTCTTCGTCGATGAAACCTATCAGTTGTGGGAAGACAAGACAATGCTCAAGCTTGCGAAGAGCACCAATTTCTTTGAACAATGTTGACTTTGACTGAGTAGGATTGAGTTGTTTGACAGCGACCAGAAAGTCATTGGCACGTAATTTCTTCAATTTAACACTGCAGGTTGCTCCCCTGCCAATATGTTCCACTGAGCTGCCAGCCGGGTTATCTAAATCGTCCCTGCTTATCTTTGGGCAGTCGGCGATGGGTGCAATTTTAATATCTTCAACAGCTACCTTGTCATGGGCCTTTAGAAGAGATTTGTTATCCGTTTCCAGGTGTACCGCGTGCGCGTTTTCATCAATGTCCACTGAATCGCAGTATCTGTCTTCATTCTCCGCCTCTTCCTCAGTGATTCCTTCGTGGCTGTCGTAATCAGTTAAATCCACCTCCCAATAACTGCTACTATCGCTATCGTCTGATGTTGTATCCTCAATGTCTCCCTCATATCCTTCCTCCTCTCCTTCATCAGTCAACGAAGAAAAAGATGAACAGTCCACTTCCGTGTCACAATCTTCATCTGTAAGTGAACCAATGTCTTCATCTCGAAGGTCACTATCATCGAGGAATATCCACTCTCCTTCGTTTGTGTTCTGGCCGTCTCTAGCAATGGATTGGTCCAAAGAGCACGAGGACGGGCATTCGCCAGCGGCAACATTCTCGATTTCAGGATGTTTCTCTTCAGCCTTGAAGGAGTTATCCACACAATTAATGTTCTCCGATTTCTCTAGCAAAGTTTCCGGTACGGCCGGAGTCTGAAAGACAAATACCGGATATGATTATTGCGTTAACAGCGCCACATGTTTCATAGGTTGTTTTAAAGTTATATCGAGTTGCTATCTAGGGTTAGTATTCTTTAAGAGTTTTCTATTGGATAAATTATGGACCTAAGGGAGCAATCAGTATTTAGCCCGCTGTGCGAATGTTTGAGGGAGGCTTGCTTTTCGTGAAGACATACGCTGTAAAAAGAATCGTATTTTTTACGGACCCCGTAATTGGGAATTACCCCCTATTTTGCGAGAAGAAAATCACAAGAAACTGTGAATTTAAGGGGAAATATCCATACGATTTACATAACGTTATTTTACGGGTTTACTGAAAGTTCAGTGGCATTTCGCCCGAAAAAAAACTGCTGCCGGGAAATGGCCGTAATTAAAAAACAAAACAAAAAAAACGGGCATTTCTCGGCAGTAAATTTGGCGAAGAAAATCCGTAAATCCCGTAAATTAACGGTCACTTTCCCGTAAATATGTAAATTTACGGGCATTTCACCGGAAAATTTACAGAAATAAAAACAAAAACATTTTGGACATTTTTCCGCAGCAGATTTTCCGGCGTAATGCCGTAAATCCCGTAAAATAACGGTCAAATGACCTTTAATCTGAAAATGTCCTTAAATCGGTTTCCCATAGTTCTCGCAATTGCGGGTAATTACTCGTTATGGGGGTGAACCGGGATGCTTTTTTGTGGGATATAGGGATACACTGTAAAAAAGAACCGTAATTTTAGGGACCCCGTAATGCATAATTAGCCGTAATTGCGAGAAAAAAAGTACGGGAAGCTGAATTTACGGGGTATGCACGTAAATTATATATATATATATATATATATATACATCTACGGGCAATAGACCCCCCCCAGTTAACAGCAATGTTTGTAAACATAATTAGGGTCTGGTATCTTGAAAAAGGTCGGCATGACTGTTTTAAACACTGGGCAATTGTATCTGTGAGAGTTTTAATACTATGGACTATAACGATTCGCAGGAATGGATTCGCAGGCAACAAAAGAAGTGACGTAGATGTTAACTGGTCTATTGACCCGTAATTTAAAAAAAACGGGCATTTCCCGGCAAAATGCCGTAAATCTTGCAAAATAACTATCAATTGCGCGTAAACCCGTAAATTAACATTCAATTACCCGTGGATATATAAAATTTACGGGCATTTTCAAATTTGAAGAATAAAAAATACAGCCTTCTTTATGGAACAAAAAACGGTTCTGTATCTCGTTTTGGACAACCTTTTTTGTTCTTTCTAGTCAGCACAATTATGTCGTTCAAGAAAATCATCACCAAATTTGCAACCTACCTCTGAGACACTTTTTAAGATGTCTGTGCAATATGTGTCATCGTTGTTGACTGAGGTATAAACATCACCGTTCTGTTGCGAAGATGGTACTATACAACAGAGAGACAGAAGGAAATCCCATAGACGCCTGAAATGAAGATGGAAAATAGGATTAGGAATGCATTAAGCATGTTAGGCATTAAAATGATGTTAAAGGTGGAACCCCAAGAGGCAATGAAAGAATGTTAGCAGGGGCGGTGCCGAGGGGTGGCAGGGGGGAAACAGAGTGACAGGAGGGGATTTTTTGAGGATAAGAATTGCTCTCAAATTTCACTGGATCGGTTGTAGACCACCTACAGAACGTTTCGAAGGTTTGGATGAACAAGTACAAAAGAAAACCGCAAACCTTGTTTTGAACTTGTCTGTTATCGTAATCGTCCCCATAGAAACCATGCTTTGAATTTCTGTCGTGCACGACAGAAAATACTAAATCACCACCTTATTCATAAAGACGGGTATTCGCCTATTCACTCAGATGTGAGCTAATTCTTCGATGCATTCCAATATGCAAAAAACCGTGGTTCCGAGAAAATTGGGAAGGGGGCAATCCTTTCCTGGAATGTCCTGATGCTCTTTAAGCAATAAGTGTGCTAAAATTGTTTTATATATGGTAATCGGGAATTTTTTCGCCCTCCTGAGATTTTAATAAACCTTGGTGCACCCCTTGTTAGAGATGGAACCCAAACAGGCAGTGAAAGGATGTTCTATAAGTGTTGGAACCCCAATTAGAGAGGCTTGAAAGATGTTTATAGTGAGCCCCAAGAGGCATTGAAAGGATGTTAATTGTGGAGCCCAAGAGGCATTGAAAGGATGTTATAAGGACGTAAAACCCCATATGAGAGGCATTGAAAGGCGTTTATAAGGTGGAACCCCAAGAGGCATTGGAAGATGTTATAAGGTGGAGCCCCAAGAGCTTGAACAGGATTTATAGGTGGAACCCCAAGAGAGGCTTGAAATGATGTTTATAAGTATTTGTAACCCCAACAGGCATTGAAGGATGTTATAAGGTGGAACCCCAATTAGAGAGGCATTGAAAAATGGTTTATAAGGTGGACCCCAAGATTCATTGAAGATGTTAGAAGGTGGTAACCCCCAAGAGGATTGAAAGATGTTATAAGTGTGGAAAACCCCCAAGAGGCATTGGCAATGTTTTAAGCTGGAACCCCCCAATAGCATTGAAAGATGTTATAAGGTGGAACCCCAAGAGGCATTGAAGATGTGATCAGGTGGCCCCAAGAGCATTGAAGGAGTTTTTATAAGGTGAGCCCCCAGAGGCAGTTGAAAGGATGTTTAAGGATGTACCCCAATAGAGGCATTGGAAGGATGTTATCAGGATGTAACCCCAACAGGCATTGAAGGATATTATAAGGTGGAACCCCAATTAGAGAGGCATTGAAAAATGTTATAAGGTGGAACCCCAATTAGAGAGGCATTGAAAAATGTTTAAGGTGGAACCCCAAGAGGCATTGGAAGATGTTATAAGGTGGAACCCCAAGAGGCATTGGAAGATGTTATAAGGTGGAGCCCCAAGAGGCATTGAAAGGATGTTATAAGGTGGAGCCCCAAGAGGCATTGAAAGGATGTTATCAGGATGTAACCCCAACAGGCATTGAAGGATGTTATAAGGATGTAACCCCAAGAGAGGCATTGAAAGGATGTTATAAGGTGGAACCCCAACAGGCATTGAAGGATGTTATAAGGTGGAACCCGAAATTGTTGTTAATTTGTCATTTCTATAGTCAAATTACATGACAAACTAAATGACAAATGATCATATTTAATTATCATACAAGTTTAAAAAGTAACCCTTTTCTTGACAAGTTATAATTGTCCGTGTATGATGTGTTACTCACCGGAAAGGTTTCTTTCTTTGTTTATGAGTGCCACAACTCGATGAAGTGGGTTCTGAAAACGACTGGTGAAGCTGATGGAAACAAAATCAGAAATAACAAAAGTATTTAAGACAGTGCCGTAAATAACATCGACGTACAGGCTTGGTTTAAGATCGACTTGGACAGCTAAAGGTACACGTCGGATTGCTTTCGTCGACCTAAGAATGCCTCGTCACTTTGACTAAAAACATTTTTATTTACTCATAGCGACTTGCTCATGATATAAATAGCGCGGTCATGGGCCATTGTGTTGTATTACAGAGTCTGCTTGGTGTGAAGACTGTTATATAATCCAAATCTTAGCAGCATAAGCTAATATGTATTTTGGTATTGTTATAAAGGGCTGCCTCATGTAGCCCCTTTGTCGCTTATAAAGGACAAAAGGACTATCTAGGCGTCACTTACAAGCTTCATAACAAAGGGCAGCTATGCAACACCTTCCCGTTTCTTCATTTAAGTATGGTCATTGAAATTGAGACATGCTCTAAGATTTGCTTTTTCCAGACAGCATGCCCCTGAAGTTTCTCATACTTTTCTCATTTTTTCTTGATACATGTGTATTTTTGGGCTAAAAAACACATTGCGTACACGATAAAGTAGTTGTAAAACACCAACTCAAAATTTATGGTGAAATATAACTATGATGATTATAGAGGGCCTCCTTCTCTCCTTATCCCAGAGACAAATATCTTATTTGTCTATGCCTTATCCGGCGCGGCGATGTCCTTTGTCACCCTTATTTTGGGGCATTTTGGCTGTCTCTCACCCAAAGAGCCCTATTTTTTTAGTCCTTTGTCAACAAATGCCCCTGGGTTTTGAAGCGAGCCTTAAACCCATATCCATTTTCATATGTGATTGTCCCCCCCCCCCAGGTTTTGAGATTCCAGGCCTAGAAACGACGTCATGGCCCAAGCGGGCTAACTTTTAGTCCAGAGCTAAGTCCTCTAGAAGGACCTCTACAAATTCATCTTCTTTCCTATATTAGCCTTTTCTGCTGAAAATACAAAGAGAAAGTATAGGTAGACACTCAAAGCTGAGAACTTACCTATTTCAAATTGCTTCTCTTCATATTCTGTTTTTAAAAATAAGGGTCCTTCCAGATGGACTTAGTCCTGGACTAAGAGTTAAACAGGACTAAGTTCTTTTTTAACATGGGCCAAGTTTAGACGTCAAGAGGACCTGTCATATTAGTAGTCCTATATATATGACTTCATGGCGTTTCCGTAACTCGCCAGTAGGACTAGATGGTGTTTCCGAGCTTTTCCGTAACTCGCCTCCGTGACTCTTTGCAGTTCAGCCTGACTTCGTAGGGGGTAACTCGCCATTTTAACTCGCCCACTTTTTAACTCACCCAAAACTTGCTCTCCTAGATACAACGTTAGGTTTTCATATTTTGGCCTCTAGCTCAAGACATGAACACAAAACGAAATGAAATCACTCACGCTTAGGCCCTACACTTGAAACCAATCCAAACTTTTCATAAAGTAGGCCTACAAAGTAGGCCTAACAACTAACGTGGGTGTGTTGCTCATCTTCGCAACTTCAGTGTACCTCACCCACCTCACCTATTATAGGCTAAGCCTTTAGGCTAAGGCTTATAAGATTACTTCGACAAAATATATGTTTTCTTTGGTTAAACTTACCAAATTATTGCTGTGTCGATCCATGTTAACTTTTTAAAAGTGTTACCACCTTTAATCATCTAATGATATAATTTATATAATATCGGACGAAATAAAAGACGTTGTCTTATTATTGCGATCTTTATCTCGAGTGAGAAAAAGTTTGTGTTGATCACAGTTTTGGTATCCCGGTGTTACGCGTACCATAACATATGTCCGCGTCATACCCGCGTACACAGTGCTGACGTAATAAAGGAGCTTAGTACGCGATACAAAATGAGTCACTCGCGTCATTTGACGAGACGCGCTGTGCATCGTTATTGAATTTCCGAATATCTGTTTTGGCTCGTAACTTTGCAAATATGAGCATGTAAAAGTAGCCTATACATTTCTAGAAAGTAAATTGGATGATGGATCCGATTTTGGATTAGATTAGTGTAAAACTTGCCTCGTTTCGAGAAAAGTACTAAAAAAAAAGATTTTGCCCCAAAGTTTTCAGACAGCGTAACAAAAACAATTTGAACTATCATGATTTCTTTGTTTTTCATGACAAGACAAACTTTCCATAGGGCCTAGCGGTTTTCTCATTTAAAAAAAGGCATTACTTTTCCAAATATTCAGAAAAATGTTTAAAAAGTGTGATTATTATACTTTTCTCCAAAATTTGAGTACATATTGGAGAATAGGCCTATCTTTAGTTAGAAATCGAAAAATGAAAAATTGACCCATTGCTATTGTAGGAAAGTTAAACCATACCTCAGTCGCATTTCTGGAGTTATCTTGTCTGAAAATATGGCCAAATTTCGCGAAAATTTAACACTGAGCAAATCTGTGTTTTTTTAGTAAAAACACAATTTCTTTCGCCATATCAAGTCATCTCTTTCTCGAATAACCTTATCTTTGACCAGATGAATTTTTTATTTTTTTCTGACGAGGTAAAAGATGTTTGATTCGATAGTGCAAAAAGATGCAGTTCCGTTATTTGCATATAGCCTACTGAATTTTGAAGTTCAAAGATAAGTTATTCGAGAAAGAGATAACTTGATATGGCGTGAAAAGACACAAAAAACACAGATTTTCGCAATGTTAACTTTTCGCGAAATTTGACAACCCTGACATACGCGCAGTTGGTCGCCTACAAAATGATTTCTATTTATAACACAGATACACAAAGCCAGCTCAAGCCGTAACATCTTTTCCGCAGTGCGTACTTATTTCCATATCGTGTGTACCAATTTATTCAGATATTCCCTGATTTCCATAGCGGGGTGTACCAATTTATTCAGATATTCAGCATTGCATATAACGCTGTAACCGTTTCCAGCCAACATGTTACACCATGCGCGTACGCGGCGAGATTTCAAATGGATGACCGTAATTAAATTTATAATTTCAAACCGGTTACGGTGGCACGGGCGTACGCTATCTAGTGTTTAAACCTTGGCCGTCCTAATTCGGTCCTGACTGAGCTTTAGAAGTGTGTACCCAGCCTCCTCGCTAGGTATTATATTATAGGGTTTCCCCATTTCATCGAATCATTGTGTGTTTGTGTGTGCATAATTACGATGTTAATATTTCATTGATTACTTTCGGCATTATGTCTCCTGAGGTATGAGACTCCCAAAAAGTATAAGTTTTTATTATGTTTACTTACCGAGATAAAGGTCAACGAAGGTCACTGCCAATTGGAATGTTTACCCATGAACCTATTTTGTCACATAGCATGTAACTAATTCATTGCAGATGCTAAACTATTCCTTATTTGACACATTAACTAGATGAACAATTTGTTTCATTTTTACAAAATTGTAGGCAACTTCTGATTTTGACCCTGTATCAAAGGGAAATTGACCTTTTTTGCACCTTTAGGCCCTTACCTATAACTCTAAAACCAATGGTCAAAGATGTACAAACTAGACTTTTTGTAATCCTTATGACTAACGGACAATATGGCAACTTTCAACACGATTGGAGTAATGTACAAGTTTGACCCTGTGTAACTTAATTGGCCTATTGAAAAGTGACACCACAATTTGACACCACACTCTCTTGCTTTGATAAGGGTCCATACTAACTACCAAAGGTGGTCAACCTGAGATGTAGTGGGACATGAACGAGGATGTTTGACCCAATTCCTTGCTACCGCTCTACTAAACGTGTATAAAATATTCCTATCCGTCTAAGTAACACTTTGTGTTCAAATTTGAACACTGCTGTTAACTTCTAAATGCCTTGGTTAATTTAATTAAAATTAGAACAATCCACGATAATGACACTGAAAATTCATTTTAACTCGTTGGGTGACAGCTTTGTATAAATTTTGAGGTCAGTGGTCCAAGGGCCGCACACCAGTAAATCAACGGTGCCCCCATTGAAATACACGCAAATATACCTGTGTTGAAAGCGAGATTTCGAACTCAAGCGGCAACCTTTGGCATACAAGTCATATATCAATGGATTGCAAATCGTGGAAACTTTAACATATGTTTCAATGTATGGGGGGTCTTCCGATTCGTTTTTTCCGATACGAGACCCTAAATAGCTACCGTTCATTTTCCACCGTTTTCGAGCCTCAAACCATATACGCCATCTTCATACACCGAGGTCCTACTTCTCCGTGAAAATCAAATTTAAATTATCGTATCCAATGTGTTAAAGACACATTTACCTTTATTTGAAACATAATATGGCACTACAGATCTTCACAACTCTCACGGAACGTGACATCTCAAAATTAGCTGTGCTTTTTACCGGAAGTAAAACCATACATGAAATGCGTGGGGATTTAGTGTTGTGCGCCCTTAATGACCCTATAGACCATGGAGACCTTGCCCTTGTTACATTTTTCGCCTCCAATACGCAACTTAATGCCAAAATTGTAACATAGGGCAAGACGAACATTTGAAACATCAGTTTCAGCAAAATTAGCATTGGTAAGTTTTACTTATGATCTCTATACAAGGATTGGAAACCTTGGCTTCGTAATTGAGGCCGGGGGCCATATTGGTATAAAAGAGCCCAAGCAGGTGGTTAAGAGCCCGTGTCATATTTTAGAGCGCCCGGTCGTTTTAGTGTCCGTCGGCCGCTAAAGTTTTAAATCTTAGAGTCTGACGAACTAAGTTCTGTTTTCAATTGTCCTAGGACCCCTGATTTTAAAATGGGGCGTCCCAAAGGACCGGTTGGTTATAAGTCCGTTTTTTGTCCACCGGCCATACGGCTTTAAGTGTCAGAGTCCCGTCGGACACCAGGTTTGTAAATCTGAGAGTTCCGACGGATACATGGTTTAGTATCATTGTCATAGGACTCCTGGTTT
>JAMKCH010002130.1:0-89749 GCA_023653785.1 Ophioderma brevispina | reverse complement strand
TAGTGCTTCTGTGGTGCTGTTCCACACTGATCTGCTTCCATGTTGCCCCACTTCTGCAAGGAAACCTTAGATCGACAAATTCTGGTTCTCATCTTTGAGGCATCGCCATTCAGCCCATGAGGAATCAGCTCCAGGTGGGAGATCCACGGTTCCATGTACTTGATGATTGCATTCTTGTCATTCCACAAGGCGATTTAAGGACTTAAGGCGGTTGGCATCAGTATCTGTCGAGACACAGGATGCTTCACATTAGATACTTGGCAGCTACGCTCTTGCATGCTCGCTGCGCTACGACGGATGTCTGGTGGAGCAAAATGGTGTTGGACGGAGGTATCCCGTGATAATGGCAGAAGGCGTTTAACTCAATGCTGACGCCCATGTGTTTTTAAGCAAAATAACCTCATATTTTATCATATTATCTTTTTAACAATGTTCAATGGCAAATTTTCGAGCCCTTCGCGCGCAGATTAATTTAAATTACCTTGTATTATTGATTTTAGGTTCTAAATGGCAACATTGTTAGCGCACTTTGCGCGCATATCTTGTCAGCAAACCTGTTTCATTTACGGCACTGTCGCGGCAGATACTTCTCATGGGGTTATGAAGTTGTGACAAGCAAACATTTCCATCCCTTAAGCTGTGTTCTATCCCTGTCTTTTTTTCTTTGTTGTATTGGGAAATAATCTGAACACTGAAAAAAAAATGTGATTATTACAAACTCTCGCTTTGGAATGTGGAACCAAAGACAGTATTTTCGGGTAAACTTTTATATTGGACAGCCAGTAACTACTCTTTCGGTTTCTCCCTTCACGTCCTTCCATCAGATTTCCATCTTTAAAAACATACCCGACCCCTCCTTTAAACGGGACTTCTTGTCAAATGCTAAAACCGAATCCCCATTTTGTAGTAATTACTCATATCCACTCGTATATATATCGCTGTAAATATTTCCTCCAGACCCGTAGCCCATTTTGGGCGGGTGCGAGGTTTTCAAAATTGTCATAAACATGACTTATAATATAATTTCCCTCAACGTGCTTACCAAAACTCCCATTACATTCCTTATTTGTTATTTTTTATAAAATTAATTTACTCAGTTGGTTAAAAACGTGTACAGTACTGGCTCTAAATTCTTTTTTCAATTTGCTGTTTCTTAAACGCGCTGGGCTAAACGCATTCTAATTTTAGCACACGTTGTGAGGGAAAGTACACTTATCAGCTGAACATTAACTTGTCACAAAATTTTACAATTAAAATTGTCATGTAATTTCTGATCATTCAAGAAAATATAAAATGTTTCATAATGTTCAATTAAACAATTATCAGCTTTTAAAATTAATTTTTATCATCACAGATATTTTCATGACTTATAAAATTTCACTTTTTAGAATCGCATTACAAATTAATGAATGAAAAGTGTCATTAACTTGTCATTTTAGTACCTGACAAATTCATGACAAACTAAATGACATAATTTGTCATTTTGATAGACATGACTAGTTTAATATCAAACTATAAACTCATAATCGTCATTTAATTTGTCTACATGTCACTCACTTAATTGTTATGTCTAGAAATGACAATTTCGTCATTCATAAATTTGTCATACAATTTTAAAAAGTTAATTTTAAAAGTCGGATACTATCTGTGCGATAAAAAATTAATTGCAAATCCTACAAAATGCCAATTAAACATAGCGACATTTTCAGGAGGATTTAATTTGAATGATTCAAAAAATCAGTGTATGACTAATGTAAAAGAAGACCTTTTTCTTGACAAGTTAATGTTTTATAGTTTTAGCAATGCGTTGTTAAAATGGCGTTATATGGCTCCATACACAAGTACTTATGCCCCCCTACACGAGCCCTTATGATTGAGTGACAACATGAGCTTGTCAAGACGCTCATGCACTCATTTCTAGTTATACACGGAAGACGGGCAACAACTGTAATTATATAAACAGGTTCGCTGTGATAAGCGCTGGCGTTGTTGGCAGTTAATGAGCCTCGTTCAATGCTTACTTGCTCAATTAAATATTGTTTACAATAACAAATTGTGAGTATAGATGAATGGCATTTGAACAAACTATATTATTGTATGTTGCCTTATAGTCATGGTTTTCAAGACCGTCAATTTTTCACAGTTGGATTCTATTTTAAAAATAGCAGCGACAAAATTAGGGTAATTAAACACATTCGCTCTCTGATTAATTAATATGTTGTAAAGAATTCAGGGACAAACAAGCACGTTTAAAACAACGCGGTAATTTGACCTCATTTTGAGTCAACAAATAATGAGCTAAAAGTAAAATTTATGACCAAAAAACGAAAATTTATTGATAATTCGCTGTGCCAGGATGTGATGAAATTAAAAGTTATTTCGAACGAAACAATGCAAGAAATAAAGGTGTTTATGCTTAAAAGTTTAATATAAATACCAAAGACCAAATTATTTAAAAATATTTTTATTTATATTCCATTTTTTGTTAATCAGAGAATCGGAAAATCATCAAAATTGATGTCTGTAACAATATAGCTATTTATAAAAATCCCTTACAAGTGCTAAGACTGAAAGCAACCAATAAGGACAGACTCGGATATTTGTGTTCGTCCGGAAACTCACTAAAACTTGAATACTGCTGTTTTCGTCCATTTCTTTCAATATTTCATTAAAAAATTATGAGAATTCTACAGACTCATACCTTCAGCTTTTAAGCTAAATTGCAAAATTTAAAAACATTTGACTCTTTCAGGAATCGCTGATTGTGTCTTTAACGAGATATGAAATATAATGGAAAAATGTTTGGAAAAACTGTTAACTTTAAGGGAATATTGGAGATTTCATGAAAACGGGGCATTTCGGAGGTAAGACCAGCTAACAATTTAACGTTCAGAACGTTGGTCAAAACGGTTAGGTGGTTTACGGAGCACGTTTCAATGAAAGTTTTGGTAACGTAAAAATGTAGACAACTTTTTTACGACGTTCTAGAACGTTTTCCAAAAACGTATTAACGTCCCTTGAAAACGTACGAACGTTGTCCGACGTTGGGAAACGGTTGGTTTTGACAACGTTGAGAACGTTTGGCAATGCGTTGCAAACGTTTCTAGCACGTTTCTTCTGTAACTTGCATAATCATACTTTTTCTGGTTGCCACAACCTTAGAACGTTTCTCTACAACGTTTCTGTAACTTTGCTCTAGCAAACCTTTTTTCTGGTGCCCAGAGACCTTTGTAATTTAAGCAGAACTCTCGTTAAGTTTCCGCAACCCATCTCTACGTTTGAAGAGATTTTTTTCCATGGATTTTGTAGTTTTGTATTTGTTAAAGAAGTTTTTTTCCCAAAATATCGATTTCGAAATGATTTTTATTAAACTCATTCTTAGTATTATAATAATACTTGGTAATTAAGATAGCCTACAGAGCAGTTTTGCTTGCTCGTGTTTATACCATCGAGTGGGTGAATGTTAAGGTGGTAATCCGTAAAGGACACGAATTGATTTTTCCTAGGCCCTATATTTGTGAGAAAAAATTGGCGATATTGAATGTTGATGTGCAGCTGGTGGGCTCGGTCTTGAATTGTATTGAAAATAAAAGAATACATAAACCTCTCCTGTAGTTTTAAAATACTACCACCCCTCTTCCCTTATATTAAGAAAGATTAAGCTTGCTGTATACGAATGGTAATACGAGTGTGTTAACCCCCCATGTCCAGCTGTCATTCATATAGTAAAGGAATGGGAGCAGGTACACGTACTAGCTTGTGTGGTTGTTCTCCTAAATTGAGCGTGTGGTATCGGAATATTGCGCCTTAAAGTAGTCGGTGAGCACAAGAAAGAGTATTTCGAATATGTCACATGGAAATGTCAGTATAGTAATAAAGCAAAATTAAACAAGCCATCCAAAATGGTGATGATGTCCTTGACCGTTGCAGTGTCGCTTTGTTTACGTGGTTTGAACATTGACCTAACTGTTACCACGAAGGAGTCAGATTTCACTGCTCGTGGTAGATCCAACAGGTGCCGGCCAGCATTTGACCTGACTGAGGAGTTGGCCTAATGAATTCATATGAACTTCGAAACTAATGAATTGATGATGTAACATGATAAAACATGATAATTGATGGTGGATCCCATATTAGATACGATACAAGTGATCGATATGAAATTAGATAGCTACTTTTATCATTAGCATACGGCGATCATATTATTATTATTATATGTTTTGATATTGTTTATTATATTGTAATTGTTTTATTCTTATTCTTCTTATCTCTTTTATTAGTTTATGCTAAAAACACACCATACCTTCAGAAATGCTTTTCCAATCGTTTCGGTTCCTGAACGTGCTGGGAACGGTTGCGTCGGTTTCGTCTCGTCCAGTTGGTTGTTAGTTGGTTCTAATGAAAACGTTCTGCGAACGTCGAAGTTTCGTCTTAAATGAGTATCAATATTTTTGGTGATTATTAAAGGTCGTAAAATCCGTTTCCGGAAACGATATTTGAATAACCAATTTGTATCGAATGTGCAGTCACGTTTTAAAAACGTGTTTTATAACGTTTCTTCTCAAGACGAACCAAAGTAAAACCTATTGGAAACGTTTTAGAAACGTTTCGTAACGTTTCTGTTAGCTGGACACCCAAAATAATTGTCTCAAAATGTATGTTTTAATGTTTTAAAAACATTTAAGATTCATACCTATTACGGGAAACATTATTGGCCAACAACACTTTCTTACGTTCTGCACAGTAATCACACAACATTTTGTACAGCAAAAGTATAGGGTTTTACGTTATCAACATTTTAAATCACAAAATATACCAACTATGACATTTCAGAGAGGTTTGCTGGGAACAATTTTTATTTTACGAAGTTACAGTTTAAGTAGCTAATTGACTCAAGAAATCTGCTCCAATTTTTTTAGTTATTACTTATCCATTGAGTTGATCTGCTGAATTAATTTTATAATAAAGAATATTAAGATACATTTTACTAATTTATCTAAAGATACAGTTTTTGACACCATATCATTCTATGGCCAACTTATAGTTGATTATGTAAAATAAAACGCATTCAACGTATAAACGATAACGTAATACACATAACGTATAAACATTTTGTGACCATTTTTCACATCTCCCATGGACTAAGAATGTATCTTTATTGAAAGTTTAGTATACTTTTGTGGCGGAAAATAGTATCTGTGCACTTTTGATCATATTCAATATCTTGTTTGGTTGCTGAGAAAGTGGAAAACGTAATACACTTCCTTAAAACGGTCACATTTTTTACAAATTTCAACTTTCTTAACTTTTAGTAGTCATGGTGAGCTGAAGAAAACACTATTTCCACTGCCGCATTTGTTTAGTTAAAATAAGATGCACAATAATATCTTAGAGAAGCTTTACCAAACTTAGGAACTGCTTTGGAAGGATACGAAAAACCAGGTTTTCACGACATTTATGTTTTATTTCAAAAATATACGTAAAGTGAGAATAACAAGGAAAAACATCATTACATAATTTCTACACATTTTTCTCAACAAGAAACATTAATATTTGGACGAATCAAGCTGCGAGTCTTTTTTTAACATTTTTAATAATTTTTAATGTTGTGTTTCGGACTAATTTTCCTCCTATTTTTTTCGATGTCTGAAGGCAAATATCTCATAGCAAAGAAAACGGAAAGCATGGCAAACTATATGCCAAAATGCAGCTCAACGGCCCTATCAAAATATACCGTTTGTTCCAAAAGCATTGTTGAACAGACTTATTAACCAAAGACACAAAATTTATGGAAATGCACCTTTTCGTGAAATCGAACATATGTTGTTAAAATTATTACTAAAGTACTCATTATACAATGCTTCACAATTACAATTATGTGATCGTTTTCTTTCAACTAGTATAGACCAACTTGAACCTATCACCAGTTGACGGGTGAGTGGTAAACGATGTAGCGGCGGGCCGAGCATTGAAAAGTCCTCTAGTTTTCGAGTTACCCTCCACCACAGTACAAACAAAACACAAACACTTATTTGAAGGATAAATATAAATATTAAGATTTAAGAAAATGATGGTTGTGGTTGAAATATTGGTGGCAGGGATGATTTCTATGACGAAAAATGAATTTGGGCTGCAAGTTAAGCGAAAATGGATTAAATTGTTAAGGTAAAAAAATATTACAATCTCATTTTTGTGGTATCCTTTTTGTTTTGAATGGTTTTTATACATGGCAGAAAGGGTTCAGGTAATACGCGTTGTGGTGACATGTGATAAAATAAGGATGCTTTTTTAGGAAAAAAGGTGATGGGGGCTTAAAATTCTATTACCCTGTATATTGAATTAAAACAGGAAATCTATATAAAATGTCAGAGATCGATAGTATTGCATGATGAGTAAAATTTGTTTGCTAAGAAATTAATAAATCTTGATATTTTTAAGTTTTTGAGACTCAAAAATGTGATTTTTACAAAAAAACACCCCGCCACAAAGTTTTGACACAACCATCATTTTGTAAAGTATTTATTACTATCTGTCGAATAGAAGTGGTTGCGTTTTGTTGTACAGAGGGGAGGGATTGTCGACAATTTTGCAGTCCAAACGGCTTACTGGAAAGTTCCTGTTGGCTCGAAAACAGCGGTAATGATTCAAATGCGTTTCTTTTGAATAATTCTTACTCAGAGACGTATTGCTTGTATTCTCACGAATTCGCTTTCAATCGTTCAAACATAAAAATCAGACTCTTTGGCATGTTTGGTCACTCCAATATGGGATAGGGGTATATTTATGGGTTCATGGTAAGAGAACTCCAGTAGTGAAAAGATGTCGTCTTGGAATGAATGTCCTCCAAAATCAGCAATGGGATGCCGTTTGAATTAAACTGTTTAAATTTGATGTCAACCTTGTTATATTCTTTCTATATATTTTAATAGTCTTAGTTTCTTGTTTTATATGTATGTTAAAGTAATGAAACCGGAGACCTGGGGTCCGTTCGCGAAAAGCTCGGCCGTAAACCTACGTGCATACTGTGTCATGCTTGAGTGGACGAATTTATCCATAGCATTGTGCAGCAGCATGAAAAGGTCTATGGTGTAGGACTACGCATGAGTTGGTTTACGACCGAGTTCGCGACGGACCCTGCAATTTATGGAAATAATTACCCGGATAAATAATGAAGAAAGCAAACATTATACTAAATCGTAAATTAGTACACAAGTTGCAGTGATTGGTAAAGTTCCTCAATGATCACAGTGTTACTGATAAACTCACTCACTAAAAGTCATTCATGGAAATGTCGTTGGTTTATACAAACATATGTTACATGGTACTTATTACAGTTACTGCTGGGACAATACAAAACGAACCACAATTGTTTGGTTGCGCTTATCTTTTCGTGTGAAACGAAATGGGCTCACTGCACCCATGTGATTGCGCGCCTCATTCAGCGAAATGGAGATTGCGTCAACGAACTGCTTCTTGGAGTACAAAATGCCTCCTAGCTCCTCATCTCATATGACAGGCCCGGATGACAGGATATGGAATAGTTGCATGGTATGCCCTGTGAGGTATGTAAAGATAAGCTCCATTCCAATTATTTCTTCTAATATCTCAATTTTGCACTTTATTTCGTCACCATACATTGCGTGGCGGTAACTACTGGGTGTACTGAAACCCATTTCGTTTTCCATTTCGCAAAACAGTAAGCCTTTTTGGAACATTAAAAATGCGCCGGAGTCGTGCACATATTACAGTAATTAAGGTACGAAATATACCGTTCATTTAGTGAGCAGTATAAGGACAGTTACTTGCCTAGGAAAATATGAAATCCAAAAAAGGCACCAGGATAACAGGAGGCACGACTAATCCAATGCATGCATATGCGCGCACTTCAGTCATACATACATGTATTCGATTGACAAAAACATATAGGAACAGTATATAACGTAAAATTTAGTGAAGGGCGTCATTATTAACACGCCTATAGGGAATGGAGGAGGAGGAGAATTCGATTTTTTTGTTGGTGGAGAAAGGAGGAACATGAAAATTGTCATCAGGAGAGAGGGGGAAACGTGAACTTTTAAATGGAGTACGTCATAAAATAGGGTAAATGCGATTTTTTAACAGAAGAAAAGGAGGAACACGATATTTAAATAGTGACCGATCCCTTACAATTTCTTATAAATTTGAGCACAAAATTAAATTGTATCTGTGCAATATAATAACATGGGCTTAAAACAATTTTGACGTTAACAAAGAAACCCGTTCTGCATGTGTAAATATCCACCAACAGCGCGCCGAATGAATTTCATGGGCCACGCAGCGTCCATACTACTCAAAGTTCTAAATGTAACCACTTTTTTTGTCAAAATCTCTAAATTAGGGTGTTGTGGTTTTTGTTGAGTTGGCCAATAAGGCCATTGACTATTAATAAAAAGAATTATTACTGTGAAAATTTTAAAGGAAGATTTTGGCGAAAGAGTTCTGCTTTTAAAGGCAGAAAAAACCAAGGCGTGGATAAAATATATCCAACATGTCAAAGTCGACTGAGCAAGGAACAAAGACAGGTGAAAGGAAAAAATGGGGGCTATATATGAGAGTGCAAAAATTCCAAATTATGCAAAAAGAAGGAACAATGTTGTCCTAAGTGGTAATTTTTTGGCTTGACTAAGATGTCAAACTATTATGGTTAAAACAAGTCTATCCAACATACTCTCTAAATTCTTTATAAAAACAATCTAATTTGATGCTATCAGGACAAATCCAAGTTTAGATTTAAGAAATATATTTAGAGTTATATTCAAATGTATTTTGATTTAAAAATCAAAATTTACATGAAATAGAAATCTAAATAGATTTCAAATTAATCTAAATCAGATTTGGGAACCTACATTTAATCTTAGAAATTTAGAGTAGGAACATATGGTTAAACATCAACAAGCTTTGAGTAAATTAGTTGATTTTAAATATTTAACCAACAAGTTGTTCAAGTGAAAAACCAGATAGTAAAGTATTCAACTAAGGTTCCTGGTACCTGGTGACAATAGTTGGTGAAATGGAACTTTTGGACACTTTTACACCAGTCTTGGTACAATATACACTTTAACAACTATTTGTTAATCATATAAATAACGCAACTGTGGTTAAAATATTTTGTTATAACAGTTTGTTTATAAATATAACTGTTGGTTCAATATTTGAAGATCATAACTTATTTGGAAAAAAAAAAGTTAAATTCAATTAACTATGTAAAAAATGTTTACAAAATCGGGGGAACACCTTGGTATCGCACTTACAAACCGCTGGAGAACAGAGCCAGTCATTCAATTTCGAGAGAACCGTGTTTTAGTTCATTTGATAAGACACGTGAAAGAGTAAAAAAAAATCGGTGTGAAGTTGGTAACATCTTAATACGATGTTACAACAGTGATAGTTCCAACCACAAATTAATGGGTATGCATAATTTAGCATGGTAGTGATCCAATCAGACCAGAAGACCCTATAAATTTAAACTTGAAAACCTTAACATTAAAAGCACATAAATATTTGCTCGTTAGGTTCTTGAGTATAATTCTAACACGTATGAGTGAAGAAGAAGGCTTTGTTTGTTCCACATGAAAATAAAATATTAAAAAACAGAAAAAAACTAAAAAATCAATAAAATTAAAATGGAATTACAGTATTTATAATTCAAGTTCACAAAAAATAATTCACAAAAGTATTCAACACATTAACACATATATAGTAAGTACACCAAGCACAAGACCCTAATATATGGCACATTCTCAGTAAACGTCGGGACTAGATGATCTCATTGTTAAATCAATGATAATTCTTTATTACACAATAAAAATTAGGGACAACGAGTGTCTGGCAAAATGATAACAGCTAGGTCTAAAATAACTCTTCTCAGCTCCAACAAACTAGAAATACAGTCAGTTAAACTGATACCATATTTGACCAGCAAATGGTGACAGTATAGGAAAAGTTTGATGCAGCACTCCATTTTTTGTAGTCCAGAGATACTGAGTTGTTATTGGCTGGTGTGGAGAGGGTGTCGGTGGTGAGACGGGACCCACTGAATCGACCCTTGTGGTACCCCGTGACTGTGATCGACACATGCAGTACACCATGCCGCACTTTCAATCAGTCACGTCTAGAACCTGTAAAGTAAAAGAGAGACAAAATCCGTATAATAGTCCAAGAAAAATGAGGTTTCCTGGAACAAATTGCTATCAAAGTTTTTTTGCACAATGCATTTGCTTAAGGTACTTCAAATGATATATAAAAGTCCGATGAAATCCGAGTTGCAGAAATATGACTAATTAGGCAAAATTCAAAATGGCTGCCATTGATAGATTTTTGGTTATATCTGGTTTGAGACTCGTAGCAGATAATTTCGGTATCTATACCAATGTTTTCAAGGTCTGTGAACACAATTATGACAGTACTAATAAGCATAGATGTTTGGTTCAGGCTTAATTTGCATAAAACAAAAATGGCCGCCATTTGAAAGATTTTGTCACATTTGAAATCGGAGTTACAAAAGGAAGTCTAAGATTTGTTATACACATAAGTTGTGATCACTTGATTGCAATGTGAATTTTAAATGTGAATGATGAGACACCTCCCTTCCTTCGCATAAATCCAAACTGCGGAACGACAAGAAACAAGCCCAATGGTTAGAATGTGAGATTAATGATACGTCCTAAGATTCGTGGCAGTTTTAACTTGACATATTATGGCACCCATATTGGTAAGCACAAACAAAACAACTGAACAATATATTGTCCATTTCATATACCGTATTACCTGAAAATCATTCCTGCTTCGATCAAGTTCGGCTGTGAAGAAGCGACTCAAGGTGATACCATTATTGTAAGGTGATGACCCTATTTAGGGAGATAAATTTTCATCTTCATAGAATGGCCTTCATCCACAAAACCCCATTACTATTAAAGTTTCGCGCCGATATTTCCAACCGATTTGATGTGGAAGATAAAATGCGATTGTTAATCCCACAGAGTACTGTGTGAAATCAATATTCGCTCATAACAATCCGAACCAATATCCTTTAGCCCTAAGATTTCACAGCGTAATTGAGAAAAGATAGCTTTCTACTATTCCAAACTTTTGACCACTTCCAGTAAAATCTGGGGTTCTGGGGACGAGGTATTAGCGATTGGACCATATGGCCCTTAATTCAAATCTACATATAGCAAAAATTATCAATAATTACGGTATTGCTTAAACTTCGTTATCAGGTATTTTTGGTAAATGTTAACCAGCGGGGGGGGGGGTTGATGTAACTCCATATTTTTCCATAGACACCCTTTGAAACTTGGTTTTGTGCATCATGGATAGCTATGGTTGCCTATTCGGTGATACCAAAATAAGTACCAAAATTTCCGCATCTTGCTGCGATAACGTCATAATGCACGGCGCCCTTGCAAAATTTGTGAATCAGTTTGTGTACAAAGGTGTAGGAAAATTTGAATTTTGGGGCTCAAATAAGAACGAAAAACCTAAATGTAACAGAACTAATAAAAATGACGTTTTATATAACATGAAACCTTTTGTTTTAGAGCAAATATATGATGTACCAATTTACATAGTATAGGGGCTTCACCAACCCCCTTCAACTTTGGCGGCTACCTTCCCCGGTAAAATCAAAGGATATTAAAAATACCAAACTCATGTGCGACACAATCACACATTTTTTGCACCAGGAGAAAAACTCAAGGGGTGCAAAACCCCAATTCCTCCACAGCATTTTAAATATAAATCTAAACGTCTTGAGTTTTTTAAAATAGAAAACCATACCTCCCGATTTGCGAGACGAAAACAAATTACGCTCGATTGTAACACTAAGGATAAAATAAGCCAACGCGTCTATTTACCAAAAAGTAATTTCAAAGGGATTTTTTTCTTTTTGCTACCTCATCTCAGGGATTTAAAGTGACCAATTATATCAAACTACAGGCTGATTCAAAAAGAGGTTTACTAATTTTTGTTGTAGTTTAGTAAAAAATCTGTAACGAAGCCATTGTAAATTACTATATCATAAGGAGCAGTTTCTGATTGTCTAAATTAAAAAAAGAATTTTTGAATTTGCTCATGCCAAACCCGAGTTATACTAATTTGAATAAAACCACCCATTTTCATGACTGCACATATCTGAGTAACTTGCATTAGTTTCTCTAGACACCAAATCAATAATGCGTGAACATGGAAGCCTGGATTGGTTTGCAACTTTCATTGTCAAAATGAAAGATTGACTTCATTTCATACTCAAGATCAATCAAGAGCCAAATTTTTAACTCTGACAATTTCAAATCTAATTTTTAATCTTGCGAGTCTCTAGCACTGTTTCCTCTTGAAGACCTTACTTTATAAAAAGAAACACTTCATTGCATGTTTTGCAGTTATTGAAAAAATTAATTGACATGAAAACAAAGTTATATTATATATACATTGCTTGATAAATATAGAAAGATGAACTTAATTATCGTTTGATTTATGGTTCTTGAGTATGAGTGTGGTAGCTAAACTTTCATTTTTTACAATAACTATTGCAAACCAGTGGATCTGTCTTATACTTTGATTTGCTGTGAATAGAAACTGATGCAAGTTACCCAGATGTGTACAGTCAGGAAAAGGGTGATTTTATTCAAATGAGTACAACTTGTGTTTGGCATGTGCGAATTTAAAAATTCTTTTATAAATTTAGACCTTCAGAAATTGTTCTTTCCAATGGAATATTACTTTACAGGGAATTCCTTTTAGTTTTTTACTAAACCATGGCAAAAATGAGTAAACTTCTTTTTGAATCAGCCTGTATTAGTAATGTTCATTTTCTTACCAGTACTTATTTTGCCGTCTTTGTCTTGATTGCTTGATGTGTTGACACTGTATTTCTTTTGCCGTGCCCGAGAGTTTTGGAACCACACCTGTCAAACAAAATAATTGATTTTATTAATTATGAAATCTAATTAAGCACAAAATTATCAGCAAAAGCATCTCAAATGAAAAGGTATGATTAATGACTCTTTTTGGAAATTAGTGATGAGATGACAAACATGTTAACTAGTCTAAATTTAATATTATACAATTTATAAGTTAACTTTGAAAGTAAACACATGAACACAAAATAAAAATATAGGCCTACCAGAAGCGAATTGAGCGAGGACCTTATAGAATTAGGGTATTTCCATACATAGCTAAAAAATAAGTGCCATTTTCATACATGGGTGTAATAAAACAAGTGATATTCTATACATGCATGAGTATAAAACAAGTGGTATTTTCATACATTGGTATAGACAAAGGGCATTTTCACACGTTTGTTTATTACATGTATTTATTTATTTATCCCGTTGTGACATAGTCCGGCAGGTATCATCCGGGCTCCATAGACGACAACGGAATAGGCCTAAAGCGTGAAACTAATGTTGCGTGAAGAGTCAACTGAATCGATTGCCCTTGTTCCCGGACTGTGAGCCCGGGGAACTATATCTCCTGCCACACCGGGTTTAATAAAATCAACATACAAAGCAGCAAAATTGCTGAAAACGTATGATTTACATTTAAAAGTACATATAAATTTAAAATTGGTAAACCAGATTGGTATATAACAACTTTTATACATTTGAATAATTACAAAAAGAAATGCAAATTTGTTATTAATCAGTCAACGAAATCGCTTTGAGAATGTGGGTCGATAAGTTACTCCATCTTCTCTTAAAGCGGCACTGGCACATTTTCACAATTTTTTTTTTCAATTTGCTCGCAAATGATAATTTAGGACATTGGAGCATACCCAAAACCAGATAGGGACAATAATAAGAGGGTAAAGACATTCAGGTAATTTGTAGGCTAACTACCTTAACTTTAATCAACAAATGTGTCTATTACATGAATATCATAGACTCGTACTCATTGATATTAAACCACATAGTTTACAGATTGGCCAAACAGGGTGCATGTCGTGGGAATCAACTCCGACGTGTGTTTTCTCGTGTAAAACGGCATTTCTTTCGTCTGCTGAATAAATTTTTCGCCGTGGTCATTTAATTATAAAATTGTTCTGTTCACCGTAAGGGCGATGATTGGTCTCAATCATTTCGCGTGAGGGCTAAGTTATAAAACTTTACCACCATGCAAAAATATTCAACTTTGAAAAATCTTAAGAAGGGCGCACTTATTTTTAACGTGCCAGACTCTTTAAATCTTTCTATTACTCAAGACGACAATACTCCTCTAAATTTCTTAGATTACAAAGGAGGACAAATCTAAATTTGGATCACAATTTTATCTATTAGATTTATATTTCAATGTAGTTTTATTTAAATTTTAATCTAATCTTTAGAGTTTTTCCTGATACAATCAAATTAGATAGATTTTAAAATCTAGAAATTTAGAGAGATATAAGTTAATGTTATTTACCTGTGTGACTCTCTTGCTTAGCCATGTTATTCTAGCTATTCTTTCAAGTCTTGTCCGTCAGGGTTAGAATCCATGTTGAAATTGGCCTGCAGAATCTCCACTTGTTCTTCTTACTGTAAATGTTTGACGACTCGTTTTGGTTTTTGTTTGAGTAGTTTTCCTTCCCTGTATCGGAACCATACACGGAGCCGTTATCTATCTGCTCGAGAACAGCAAGAGATTCTTGTAAATTATGGTTATAAGATATTTAATGGTTTCAGCAGCAGTTAAAAAAGACAGAAAATAAAAATGAAACAACAACCACAAGCGACAAAATATAAAAACCAAACACATATAAATAAACCAACAAACCTTATATTCAAAACGCACTCATTAATGATGTCTGTAATTAAACCCTAACTTGGACACTATCATGCATTTAGCGGGTTTAAATGCAAAACTACTAATTATTTAAAAATGTTTAGAAATTTAAATTTTTAGACCTAATTGCAGATTGAATAAAATTAATTTATGTAGGCGGCATTAAATACGAAAACTTTGAAAAATGTTGGCTGAAGACAAAGTTGATATGACTTGATTATTTTTACAAAAATCGCTTCCATGCATGACGGGTCCAACCAATTCGTTAAACTGACTCGGTAAGTTTGGGTTGTGTGTATATGTCACAAATCAAAATCGCACATCTAACAAGTTGTGTAACATACCTTAGTTTTTTAACGTGATTAAAAGTTTACAAGATGAAATGAACTTATCGAAGTGAGTCGCGTGCTCATCTGTCAAATGCGCTTATTGGTTATAAATCGATTATGATAGCAGAGATATCCAAAATATTTTCTAATTGTGTCAATACAAAGGCAATCCAGCAATGGTCTGTTGGGCTAATTATCAATTTAGATCTGAATATTAGGTTTCCGTGGCTTACAATCAATTTTAAGAGCATGTGAAGTAGAATTCAAAGACGCCTTCAAAAAGCACAAGTTTGTGGTATATAATCCAGGCAGCAGACGTTAATTTTTCGCGCTCTTTTGGGGGACAAAAAGAAAGCAGTACAATCAAAAGATGAAATATAGCCCGGTGAAATACACATCCTTTTTGGAGAATAGCATTTGAATCGGGTTAATTCCACGCAAAAGTGAACATGCCCCACTATCATATAAATTAAGTATTAAACGAAAGATAACAAAAAGCCCTTTCATCTGGCCTTACAGACCAAAATGTTAGATATCATTTTGCTTCAAAAAACAATGTCTTTGGCCAAATTTCGTTCTTTCTGCTATTTGTTAAAAGTAAAACTTCACCGGCATTTATAAAATAAAAGCCGAAATATATAATGCATGGCATTTGTATATAGTGTTTCAGGTTTTCTACTGAATGTTAGCCAAAGGTGTATGCCCGATGCCCGTTGTACACCAAGATTGTATGTAAACGTACAGAACAATTATTACAGATACTGTCTGTCTTAAAGGTGCAACAAGAGACGTTGGGACATCCAAAATTGTGTCATATGCAGTGATTTCACAAAGATAAGCCGCAATAGATTTCTTACCTTGTTCTTACCTGTATTTGGGTACAGAAATGCCTTGAAAGCGAAAACAAAGGATGACTTTCATTTGCTTAATTTAAATATAAGGTATAGGCTGAATTAGAATTTAGAATTTGCTCCTATTAATAATTTCACAATTTTTGTATCAAAGAAATAATTCTGAGCTTAATCTTTTCACATGGAGATATTTTTGATATAAAACTTTACATTTACATTTATAGTGCAAAAATGAGAATTTAACATGTTTCAGGGACACCTCTCATTTGGAATCTCTCGTTGCACCTTTAACGGCATCTAGATAACCAGAGAAGGTGGTTCTTCTCTGAGATAACAATGCATTAACATTTTAAGACCTCAATTTTTGAAATACGTTTACTTGTTTTCTTACCATCATTGCCACTCACAGCCATGGTTGAGTTCAGCATCTCCAGATAATGCGTCTTACACACCACCTTGTGATCGATCATGGCGAACTCTTCTCCCGTAGATAACTGTCGTTTGCAGTTGTCGCAGGCGAAGCAGGCGAGATGGAACACCGAGTTCTTGGCTCTCCGTACCCAGTCTGTGGATTGAATGGTCCGTGTACACGCTGAACATTTTACTCCGAATTGCCTGAAATATGAAATACAGAAATTATTAGTGTGGTATATTTACTCAAAAAGGTACTCACGCATATGGCGAATATAGCTTAAACTATATTTGACAATTAATTAGTTTAATTTACTTACTTCGAAAGAGTCATAGTTATGATAAAACTTCTAGTTCGGCGACAACTTCATTTTATTTTGTTCTTGATTTATAGAGACAAAATGCGTAAAGGGCACAGGCACATTTCCAGGAAAAAATACACCAACAACAAATAGCCTAACTTGCGATGGTATAACTTCATTTTGAAAGGTTACATAAGGCCAAAACTTCAGTTTATTTCCTTTTGTTAAGGATACCCACAAGTGGCTCAAATCAGTCAAATGAAAGTCAGTCAAATCATATTTAACCGTCAGTTTATAAAACAAAAGTATTGATTTGGGATCACTTCTTCTCAATATACATCAAATTTAAAAAAAAAAATAAATGCGGTAAAATGGCTCCAAAATCAAATGCGCGTGGCCTATTGGAAACATTTTTGTCCTTAAATTGGTATATTTAATGGTAATATTCCAGATTTGCACCTGAGTCTGGCGAATAGGTAGTTATTTCAGAAACCTCTTATCTACTGTCTCCCAATTCTATATTTTGCATCATACTTTTTTATAGTCGGAAATTAAGGCCACTTTAGAAAACGAGAACTTTTTACGCTATTTAAATTCAAATTTATAGAAATCTAATAATATCCTTATCCGTTCAAGCAGAACCAATCAGAATAAAACCGCACTATATAATTTCAAGTGACATTAAAATTATTTTCTCAAAAACAATACAAGAATACCACATTTAATTTGTATCCAAATTGGTGACCTTTATTGTATGCAAATTTTGTGACGCTTACATCGGACAGTTTAATTGCATCATTTCAACGATTACATGGAGAAAAACCTTCAGTAAAATGAAAGAAATCTTTTTAATTTCAATAAATTCGCCTACCCAAGATCCAATTTGAAACAGTTTATAATTTCGGCGCTCCCTGTACGTTAATTCAAATCAGCTAACGAATCTAGCCGCTACAAGACAATAGCATAACGGTTCATCTTTGATGAGTTCGTACCTGATTTGATTTAATCAAGTAATCATATATTCATGCGAGCAATGCAAAATGTCAGTTCTTTTCAGTTCATTAACACGTACCATGTCCTGCCAGCGGTTCGTTAGGCTAACGAGCGACACTTTTTTTTCCTTTAAATCTTCAAGTCTCGCCAAATATGGAGACGTTCAAATTATTTTGTTTCAAAGATTGCTCGTTCATACAACGAAACACTGCAGTCGGGTGACATCTCATGATGTTAGTGGATTTTCACGCATACCTCCAAAAATTGTCTTTAAAAAAATATTGAATATGTTGTGATGAGATGTTATGCGCATGTACCCCTAATTCACCCTTATTTGACAAAGTTCTCCGCATTTCCCAGAGGTTGGACCCAAAATTTCTGATTCAGCACCATAAACATCTTCAAACCTTCTTCCCCAAACATTCTATAGATTCTGAAATGACCATTTGTAACCGATGAACTATGCTTCTATAGAAGACTCACAATTTCATTGGTTTTATTTTACCCAAGAATGTGGTTTCAAATCTAAATCATTTTAAAATGTGGAATTCGTTTTCTAAATTCCTTTAATATCCACTATTTGACATATGCGGCAGGTGACGTAATTTTAATAAGAGAAAAACAAATTAAGATATATTGTAAGTATTCTTATAATTACACCTATACTAGATCTGATTGTTCCAATATCTTTTATAATATTTTAAGTATTCTTATAATTACACCTATACTAGATCTGATTGTTCCAATATCTTTTATAATATTTTAAGTATTCTTATAATTACACCTATACTAGATCTGATTGTTCCATTATCTTTCAATTGAACCCGAGTACAGGAAGAAGCTTGTCAGAAGTGGAGTAAGTAGCATATGTAGAATACAGCATGAAAAGACGGCGACGAAGAAGTCTGAAAGAAGAAGGCGGACGGCAGGAAGAAGAATAAGATGAGAGGGAATTTATCAACAGAAGAAAAGAAAAAGTCTGGAGAAGATGAAGAGGAGGAGAAAACAAATTTGACAAGAGACACAATCACAGAAGCTTGATGACTGAAAAGACGTAACTCTGAAATCATGAATGCATGATAGGTTTGAAAATTAAAATGGGTCTATTACATCCTGAATTTAAGTCTTAATCACAGCAGGGAAAAGTAAATGTCTTATTTGCCAGATGCCTAGAGACAGCATTATGACAAATCTGCCAGTGTTTCAATATTTAGCCGCGCTCACGTGCCATCACAAAGAAGACAAAATAAACCATTTCCACTTGATTACGTCGATTCAAAGCGAATATTTCCTGTGATTGGTGCGCCTTCACAGTGAGAACAAACTCCATACCAGCAATGCCAAATTCTTGATCTGTGAAATTGCAGCACTTCGACTCTTAACAGCTTGATTATTTTATTGAAATTAAAATGATATAAAGATGTACGGAATTGTTGAGTCTGTATGCATGCCGTAAAACTATTTCGCTTGATTATCCAAATGTCTGCTTCATTAATTATTGCTGACCGATAATTAAATAATAACCATGAATGAGACACGTCTTTCTTTTGCCTAAAAAGCAGCATATTACCTATAAAAGTTATATAGGATTGAAGATCGAAAACAAGTTGATGCATGCATAGTCTTTAGTTCAAAACAACCAAACATTAAACAAAAACAAATGAGGACAAACTATGACGAACAAAACAAAAACAAACAAAAGGGTTTAACCCCAATTCCAAACTGTATAACGATTTGAAACTTTATTTCAACGCATTTTTGCTATAATTTTTGCAAGCATGTTTAAACACTCAACAATTTTAGGGTGCTGATAGTGTTTAACAACGTGTTTTCTTTTCACCGAAATATTAATTCTATAGCTTCATCTGTTTTTAATCCAAAAAGCAAAACCTCAATCAAAACGGCATGCCGAATGTCGTTGGGGACCGGGGAGGGATAACCAATAGTTAATTTGGGGCAGTTTATGCTAAAATATAAAATTCAAAGGTCATAAACTTACAAAATCTTAGGTGAACATTTACCAAAAGCCAAATCACTCCTAACATAGCATGGGATTCAATCTGATATAGGCCCTAATCTGCTTAAGATTGGTTTTAATTTGCATTAAATTTGGCGAGAAACCTTAACCGAGCTTTTGTAGGGCTATATAAGCGGGTTCAACTTTGGATATAGCAAGACTGCTTGGTTTGCCATGCCGTTTTGGGTTAAAGACACTATCAGCGGAAGAGTCAACATTTTTTTTTAAATTTGCAGAAATAGCTTATAATTGAAGGACAAGTCTGTAGAATTCTCTTAAGGTATTTTTGCAACTGAAAACGCAACAGAAAAGGAAGAAAACGGCAGTGCTCAAAGATATGAATCTCCATTCAATTACGCGTTGTAGCAAGTGTCCGTACGGACAGTAATGACTAAAATGTACGATTTTGTCCTAATTGGGTTGCTTTCAGTCTTAACACTTGTAGGATATGTTAGGATACTTGTTGCAGAAATGCAAAAATCTGATTTTTTTTCCGATTTTTGGATTTAGCATAGGCATTTAATGGTCACAATTCTACCAATTGTGTTCCTTTGGCGCTGGCGTCCTAGTTTACAATTTTGATTGAAAGAAAGTAAACCATAAAGTAAGCTTGTTATATTTCACGAACATCGTTAATGTTTAGTCACTTGGTGATATAGATCGGATTTTTAGAGAATAAAGGTAGAAATATTATTTTCCCGAAACAATATCGTGTCATATTGGATGGGCAATCCATTATGGCACAATATTGTATAGACAAAACAAATTGTGCGTGGAAAACTCAATTGCAAGAGCAGAATTAAAATATGAAGAAAGCCCGAGGGGGAATAACAAAAAGTTGTAGGTATCGAGCAAATTTGCACTGTGACAATTTCAAAAAAAATGTAGTGGTTTAGAGTATGCGATTCATTGATTACGATGTTGATACAGTGCCATGGGTCATTAAACGCTAAAAACTATATTTTAAACCAAATTTGCGTAAATGTTAACAAAATCGTGTTTTGAGTGCGGTGATCAAGAAATCTAACATGATTTCATTACGGCGGAAAATGATGATTGACGTACAACATTAGGGCATTTCCCCGGCATAGAGTCGGACGAAATGGCATAACACAATAAACGACTGCATTGGCTTTCAATATTGCCAGGACCAGTTACATTTACGGATTCAATTATCATTATCCCAGCGGGACTGTGCTTTTGGATTGTTCGTCTCGAAACACTTGCTCCGCCTAAATGCTCTTAAGAAATCTCTCACGGGAATATCTCACGGGAATAGCCACCAGTCATTTTGACACAAACTTAAACAATTTCAAGCGTTTGATACTATCAGTTATAAATCTATATTAATTTTTCCTTTTCGCGTGTGCTAACAAAAAATGACTTAAAGTCAAATCTAACCAAATAAGAATCTTTATTTTACATCTTCACCAATATACATTGCATTTATTTTAGGATATTTAAGTAAATTAAGTAACCTAAAGGCCTATTGGCCATCAGAAAACAGGTTGTTATAGAAAGAAAACAAAGCATAGGAGCTTAAACTGATTTAGAATGACTTTATCGAATAAGCATTTGTGACTATCTAATGAAGATAGGCCAATGTGTGTGGCGTATCTATGCCAAGCTACAATCGGGAAAAAAAAAAGTGTTTAGACACTATACTCAGTGTTAAAATAGCATCTATTTTACAAGTAGTGTATTTGGGACTAGATTTTCCATGTTCTATACCGGAAAGCGGAACTATGTCTCTCAAACTACCGTCCCCACCCACCTATCAATCATGTGGGAGAAGTGACAAGGATGTTGAGTACTGAGGTGGACTCAACATTGAATAGGGGACCGAGAGGGGGAACATTTTTAAAGATGTTCGTGCAAATTATGTTCAACATTTCCCGGATTTGTAGTCCTACATGTCATTGCATAACCGGGTATATCCGTGCGTGGAAACTCTGGTTTAGAAACGTAGGTGCAAAAATGTGTTTTAGAAAAGTGTTATAATTTCTAAGACATGTTTTTGCCGGTGTTACTAGCTTGATCAACTGCACAGCCAGCTCATAAAACCATATGAGCACATGTCTGCACTACATCTGAGGAAATCCCAAAACTTTGTCTGTGCTAGTTGTACCAGTGTTTCTTTCTCACCCCAAGGCAAACACGGGTTTTTGGTTATTCATATATATGTACAATTTGCGAAGGCTTTCTCGTATATACTCGTGAATAAAGGAACGTTTTGGGCTGTAAGCATTTTTTCCTTCGTAAATGGACAATTCGCCACACTAATTTAATTTGGTTATATGAAAATACATCGTCAAATGTATGGCAGATCTATCACAGAATAAGATAAACCCAAAGTCTAAAGAAAAAATAAGTCAGTGGGGATATCGGGTAACGGCGATTGGAAGAAATGGAGAAATAACTCGTACCTTGCATAACACAACTTGCAGTAGACTCGTCCCTCTTTCACATAGCACGTCATATCGCCATTCATGCTGCCATGACATGTACAGCAATGTAAGCAGCTAACATGCCAACTCAGCCCCTTGCCAACCTTCAGTAAATACTTGTCTATGATTGTAGAACCGCAGCCTGCGCATATCTCGCAACCCTGACTGGTCTGAAAAACGAAAAAAATATAGACAACATATTAGTTACCTGATAATATCGACAGTTTCACTCACACTTTATTTAAAAAAATCAAAACATAGAAGAAATAATAAATTGCAGTTCGTGATCCATAGTTTCTTCACCATCTGAATAGTTGCCTTTGGCAGCAGACATCTTTGTCATCGGTTTGAGACATGTCTATTTAGATACAAAATAATGTCTCTAAATCTCTATTCAAGACATATTTGAAAGTCATGTCCCTATGCAAGACACTCAGACACAAGTTTTCTTTATGCAAGGCACCACAGTTTCATCAGACGTGTCTTTTGCCATCAGTTGAAAGGCATACTCATTCACTCTAAAAAGTGTGTTTAGCAATTGAACATTTTTCTTGCCTTCACTTTGTAAACATGTTTGAAAGCTAAACATGCATGTCAAATTGCTGAACATCAATGTTTAATTGCTAAACACTAGCCATTCACACACTAAACATGTTAAGCATTTCGACATGTTTACAAAGTGAAGGCAGAAATGTGTTTAGAAAAAAGTTTTTAATCTCTAAATACAGTTTTTACAGTGAATTGAAATATATGTTTAGTGTGTTAAATTATGTTTTCATTGCTTTTATTTTCTTTGTCTTTTTATTGTTTTTATTGTTGAAGGCATGTACATTTCAAAGACATGACATCAAGACATAATTTGATAGTGTATATATGCTTACATTAACCCGGGATGTACACGCAGATTCGATCGGAAGAATTTGTCATTTTGTATTTTGCTGTACACAATTGACTCTGATATACCATTTGCTCATAACACCAAAATGCAAGTTAACCAAAGTTTTGGAAACAAACTTTTCTCGTGAATCTTGGCTATCTAATGCATCATTAACGTAAATTAAGGAACATAAAATGTATCTTTAAGAAGAATGTAGAAGAAACAATAACAGCAAAAAAAGAGGGAAACCCAGGTCAAAATTCCAGTTGATCCCGGATGAACTGCTTTCAACTGGAACAAGTTGAAATCCAGTTGATCCCAGTAGAATATCCAGTTGAATCAGTCGATTCCGTGACGGAAAATGGAACAATTTTCAACTAGGTTTTTACTGACCAGTTGAACTCAGTTAAGACCAGTTACAAACAGTTAAAAACAGTTGAAACCAGTTAGTTCCGTCACGGAAAATGGAACAACTTTCAACTGGGATCAACTGGAATTTTGACCTAGGAATCCATATATAGAAGATGTGAAGAAAAGCGAAAAGTTAAACACATGGGCATTTATACTGCAATTCGCACAGACATACATCATGTCAAACGTTTAGCGTACTGAAAACAACAAAATATTTGTTGTTATAACTTATATAATCTTATTAAGTCAAAATGGCCTTGCAATAACAAGAAATTCTGGGTAAGTGCGTGATGTTGGAATAAACGTGTTGGTATAAACGATTTGGGAATATAATCGTTAAAATCACCATGTGCAACTTAAGAAATAAACGAATGTCAATATATCCCTAGTTAAAAAGACCTTGATTTTAGGCCATGTATTCGATCCAAAGTCTAACCCTTTATTTCGCCTTTTAAAACGTCAATGTTTTACTACCAACCACCATTAGGACTAAAACTTTCAAAGATAATTGCCATATTCATAAACAATTGGCTATAAGGTATTGAAGTAATCTTCTATCAATGCTATACTGGTATATTTTAATTTTAGTCCTCTAAGAATATCAATCTAGAAATGTTATTCATAATTATACAATGAGTCATTCCGCTGAATGCATATCGATCAATTTCAAGGGTGTGCATGTACCTGAGTTTTGGTTTGGAGAAATCGGGATCAAACAAAATGTGCAAATTCAGATAAGAACTGTATATACCTCTTGCGTAGCAATCCTCAAAATTCCGAGCTACTCCTTGCTACATCAAACAACTACAAGAACGCAACGAACGAAATCCTAAAGTTTAGAGCAATCATTGGTGGAGTGTATTTCCTCATTAATTTAAAACCTTGATTTTCACATCTTTCTGTGTGACCCGAACCAGAAAAGATTATTTTTATTTTTTAGATCAATAAATCTAATTTTGTTTTCACAATTATAAGTGAAAACATGGAAATCTCGGATTAATCGCAAAAAGCAACTCTCATGATCTTTGTTTTCGTTTGTGAGTAAGAGTGTTTTGATAAAGGACTGCAAAACACTACATGACCTAAAACAAAGAAACAAATAAACAAATACCGCAACAATTTACAATGCAGCCACCATAGCTAGGGGCACTTAATTTGCAATAACTTATAATAAGATATAACTGTGTAATTGTCACAACTGTTTTGCAAAACTACTTGTGCTGGGCCAGATAATTGTTTTAAAATATTTCGTTAAAACCAAATTACAAGCAATCACAAAAATTTATATGTCAATCAGTCATTTAAGATAAGATGGTTCACCAGGCTCCCTGTAAAATTCCACTCTTAATGCGCTGGATTTGATTTTCTGTCGTGCACGACAAGACTGAATAACTTGTGATGTCCATTTAACTTTGACAAGGGTTTTTGATTTTAACATGTATAAGGAATATGATTCATACAACGATATTAAAATTGAAGTACTTTGGAAGACAACTCAAAGACTAAGCATTAAACAAATTAGTAACTGTCATTTCTCACGTGTTAAAACAACAAATATCAACAACGAACATCAACAGAGAGATTAAATTTTAATTTGTCCTTTTGCCTTTTCACAAAAATATGAGTCCACTTTTCATCGAACAAATGTCCTCCATATCGAAGTTCAAAATTTAATTTTCCTACTGGAAATTATATAAAGACTTTGATTCTTTCGTCTCTAAACTGCACAGTGATGCTGTATATCTAATCAAAAGTGTTAATATTCTATTCGATTGAATTTTAACATTTTTCGATTTGTATATATATTCCATTTAAAAGGGAAAAGTGCACCATATTGGTTCGGAAAGGATATGTCAAAGTTTAATGATCTCTTTAAATGTTGATCCAACCTTCGAGATTTGCAATATCAATAAAGAAAGATGTGACAATCTTGAGGTCTTCAACCAGGGCACATTTGTTCTTAATAAAAAGGGCCCATCCTCGAAAATAAGTCACCTTAACCATGCCACATACTAAAACATTTTTGGTAACTTTCACCATTTAGGCTTATAAGGATCATTGCTACCTGTATAACTCATGTATGTTACTCAACAACAGGCATATATAACTTGAAAGTATGATCTTAAATCCCTCTTAATTAAAATATTTCCACAAACTTACCGGCATTCCTATATCGGGGAATTCATGTTTGACGGTTTTAAGGGTGACAGTCTCACTGACAGGACTCCCCGCACTTGATGGACTACAACTACCGTCAGATCCCGCTGTATGATGGTTCATAGTAGTCAATGGCGTAAAATGTCTCTTGAGATGCTCTTTGATCGGACCTCGAGGTTCCTGCTTCACCTCAAGTTCCAGGGTCTCAGGTGGCGATCCTGTCCCATCAGTTTCCTGCAATTTCTCGTGATGCGTTAAGTTGTAACTAGAAAATGAGTTAGTTACTTCGGAATCACCGCGAAACTGGAAGCCTTTGCTGTAAGGCGCGTATCTCATCTTGATGTGAAAGTTGTAAACACACACCGGGAGAAAAGTCAAATAAATTTATGTGATGATAATTATGACGATGTTAACGGCAGCAGTGGCAGAATGATTGTGATCAGTAATTCCTGGTTCTGCCCATGTAATCTCATAGATATGTCAAACTTCTCGTCACTTACTACTTTCGTTACCCAAACATAACAGGCTTATGTAAAGACGAGACTGCGTGGCATTGTGCTGCATTCAGTATCTTGTGTGTCAATACATAGCGTATGAGATGGGCGTTCTCTTTCACTGACTTATGCTACGCATCCTATTGTTCCCGTCACTTAGTGGTGTGTCAATCATTTGTCACTATTAGGCGAGTGATAATTGATGTGTGTCAGTCGTCATGAGCTGTGTCCATCTCATTAACCTTTTGACTTATAACACTGTCAGTCAAAAAGAACATTGCATGGTTTGGAGCTCTGGCTTTATCAGCATTATTTATAGGTTTACAAAAGACAGCTTTACTAGGAATAATGTTGTCTCATGAGCAATCATCAATTCAATTTGAATTTTCGTTGTTTGTACAATGCGAGAAAAAAATATGCGTCAGGGCAGAGAAGATGCTCAGGGTTCAAATAAGATTGCTTTAATTATACCGCCTTGCTCCCAATTCTAGCAGGCCTATATGTATCGGCTAACATGCACATGGTTAGGCCCTAAATAGGAACCGAAATCTTTGACTTTTTCAGAACTTTGAGAAGTTTGTCTGTTGCGATGTTTTTAACCTTTGTTGTTGGTGTTTTTAATTCGAACTTCTTATTGAACATCATTTGTCATTGAATCAGACATGATTCAAGACAGTTTATCTCATACATAGATCCATACAATTCATACATGAAATACAAAAATGTTGCGTATGCAATAGAAGTGTAATGGTAGTATAGAAGGTATG
The DNA here is from genome assembly GCA_023653785.1 of Ophioderma brevispina. NCBI lineage: Eukaryota > Metazoa > Echinodermata > Ophiuroidea > Amphilepidida > Ophiodermatidae > Ophioderma > Ophioderma brevispina. The sequence goes on along the minus strand of JAMKCH010002130.1, from coordinate 62,894 downwards.
CTTGTAAAAATGCATCAACTTTCAGTGATGATAAAGGAAAATATAATTAGGATATTAAAAGGGATGAAATATGGGATATACGAGTTTTACAAAGATATAGCCTATTTACAATACACAAAGAAGGTAAATTATACGTTAATGATGATGCAAATACCAACATAAGACTCATATGCATGCCATATTTTTTGCAAACAACTTTAAACGTACTTGTATATTTGAGGTGTCCGAGCACTTAAACTGCTAATCACGACGCAAACATCCTTTCACAACCTTGGCCCAGCAGGGTTCTTGATTTCAGGATAAATTTCAGTTAATCCACTTTCATCATTCATGACATTAAAAACATTATCTTGTCTGACAAAGAACTTGACTTAAAAAAGGCTGGCGTATTAAGGATTATCACATATGGAAAGTCTGTTAAGTTCGATCTGTATTCGATCACACTTTACAACCTGCTGAGGCGGCGCTGAGGCATATGTCGGCTACAACCAGCCAAGATAAACTATATACTTTTTTGAGGTTTTTAATTCTATGCAGAAAAGGTTGTTTCATTGAATATCTTAGAGATGCACGAAAATATTGATGATTTTTTTAGGTATAGAGCATGATTTTGAGCAACTTCATTCAATGGTGCATGGCGTGCGCATGATTCAGATGGGATAGCCACTCGCAACATAGCCTTCACAACCCCCCCGAATCGGGGGGGGGGGGTTGTGAATTGTTTACCGACACCTCGCAAATCTGAAAGGGAGAGGTGGAAATTAGATCGACAAATACACCTGTATATACAGCATGTCCCGAGCATGTCCCAATAAAAACGCAACACTTCGTGCCAGCCGCCATATAGGTTTTGAACAAAACCTTATGACTATTTGTTATTTGTTATAAGGTAAGAAGAAACTAAGAAACTGTTAGCTAATATCCCTGAACATTTCATAGCTATAGTGTCTAAATTTTTTAAGATATGACCCCAACAATCAAGTAACCCGCAGGACCCATTTTACCAAAATAGACGCTGGTAACCACAAAAGTGGCACTGAAGAACAGAATGGCAAATACAATTTTGATTGCAGACTTTGCAGTCAACATTTAATTGCCTAAATATCTTGCAGAACAACTTCTATTGTATCAAATAACTGCATTTACATAAATATACGTATTATAAAACTGATAATAGTAATAAAACCTTAAATTATTTGGTGATAAAATATATACATTTCCAGACGATATAAGATAAAACTATGACTAAGTCATTGACAAACTGCATGTTACGTAAAATTGTAAATGTGTTGGGTTGGGACTTGCTTGTTACATTCTGAACTTTATGAAAGTAAAATGCATGTTTTCAACACAAAACACAGTAATCAGTATATTCGTTCTCTCATTCAATTTTGGGTTAAGATAACTCTTTATGTGCTGTCACAAAACTACGACGATTGATTAGTTATAATCCAATGTTATTGTTTGTTAATCATATATTCTTAATTCCATCTTATGAGTGTCTAAAAATGCATGTTTATTACCTGTTATTACCAATGGAAACATTCATATGTTAACATTTGTTGCAGCACCAATCATTAGAAAAACAGTAAAATGGTGTTTGGACTTCGATTCACATTGGTTGTTCTGCACGCATATGTACCATATTTGTAGTTATAAGCGTCTTAATGGTAAAATGGTCCTGCGGGTTACTTGACTTCAGTGGTCATATATTTAAAAAATATTGACTCTACCTTTATGAACTTTTCAGGCACATTAGCTAACATCAGTCTCAGCTAACATTAACAACAAAGAACAAGTAGTCATGTGATTTTGTTAAATACTTTAGGGCAGCGCTCACCAAGTGTTGCGTTTGTATATTGGGACACGCTGTATATACCATGCATGCCCAAAACCCTGTCACGCTGATCGAGGGATTATTATTTTTAATTTTATATGCAACTTTGTTTTATCAATTTATCATCACCTGTTTGTTTAATCCATTTTTTTTAGTTTTACTTTGCAATGATCACAGTTTTATTTGTTTTTTTTTTTTAAACTGTTTGCAATATGTCTTATTCATGGACGTTTGAAGCAATGCTCCGCAGTTAGTATTACATTATAGTGTATTTGTATCCTTAATTGGTTGTTTTTCTGTTTCATTTTTTGTGACTGTAGACTTCTGGTATTTTTCTCCGTGTACTCTGTGATTTATATTAGCACACTTTGTCTCTTGTGTTCTGCAATTTCAGGTAGTGCACTTTTGTGTGTTTTGTTTGTTTGTTGTCTGTTTTGTGCTCTTTAGTTCATTGAAGTGCACATTGTATGTCCTCTGCTTCCCAAGGCTCTGTCTTGTTCTCTGTGCTCATTGCAGTGTTTGTGTTGTTGTGTTCTGTTTTTTAATTCAATAAAGTGCACTTTATTGTCTATACGTCTGTCCTGTCCTTCCCTTTTACCCTTGTCCCTGTCCTGTCTTGTTTCCGTTTTCTCCTCCTCCCCACACAAGGTTGGCAACACCTTGCTAAATCTTTCTTTTTCGTTTTTTATCGATAATCGATCTTACCATGGCGTCTCGTGGGGATATCGATCTGCAGTGTTAGGCTAGCAAGAACTAGTTTAGAAGATTAGTTCTAATGCCACTCAGTCATGCTCTTTTGTTATGGCACGCGATCTCATGTCGCTTCTTCATTGTCCTTAACCCAACTTACTGATCTTTGAAGAGGAATTTATGTGATCATCTTCTCTGGTTCAATGTTGCTGGACATATGTCCTCTCTGTAATAATCAATAATAGACATATGTGAAATGCATACTACTTGCAATGGTCATGAAAACCACGTAATGCTGGTTCACCATATTTAATTTAATGTATTTGATATTGAATAACTTGAAGTAAATCCCTTAACAGAGAGAAAGGTAAAAATAAAAACAAAACAAATCAAAACCCATATCCCAAACAAAGAAAAACATATTAAAACATATCAAACCTACAGACATACACTGCAAAAACAGTGGTTCGGATTTAAACACTTATTTGCATCACGTTTCTAAACACTTTGTTTTTTTTATAAACATCTGGTTTGGAGCTAAACATGTTTTATACCTAAAGCTGTTTAGGTATTTGACACCAAGTGTTTAGGCATTTGATGGAAAGTTTTTGGAAATTTTACATGTTTAATACCTAAACACTTCTTTGCGTCACGTGTCTAAACATTTTTTTTGCAGTGTATCTTAAATGATATTAATCCGATGAATTAGTTTTGAAAAATTAACAAATTGCTTTTATAGTTTGCCGCTCTTTTTTATGTTACGTAAGTACGGTTCAACGAGAGTTATGATCCTAAACAGACCAAAGTTGAAGAAAAATCAAACTTCCTGCTGCTGATGATGCTGGAATTCACTTAAAATTAAATAATCTAAAGAGCTTTGGAGTGTATTTAGCAATTAAACATGTTTAGAGAACTAAATACTATTTTGGCCATAAACTTTCTAAACACCGAATTTATAGTGTAAATGCGTCATTCTGAGCAACATCGGTGTTATTTTAAATAACAAAGGTTTTATTTTAAATAATATTGTTACAAAGCTGGTACCACCTCCATATGTTTTATCACCGAAGGTGTTATAAGCACCACTGAATTAACGTGCCGTTCTGAATACATATTTATATGTGTTATTACGAACACCAAAAGTGTTATATTTAACCCTCGTCTTACCAAGCCTTTTTTGTAACACGGTTTACACGGTGGTAACATGGTTACCACCCCCCTCGAGAATTCGTTATAAAGCACCTGATGCTTATGATTTTGTTACCAGTGGATAGCTATGGTCCTCCTCTTTCCATTGATACCAAAATAAGTACCAATATACCTAGTATGGTGTCACAATGACGTCATCAAGTCCGCGAGTCGGCAAAATTGGCATTTTCCACAGAAAATAGGCGAAAATCCAATTTTGCGCTAAAAAACGTAGGAATATCGGATTTTCATGCGGTTTTCAGCTCTAAATAATGTCAATTGGCTAGTTTTACATAAACATGGAGTTTTAGAGCCATACTGTGCATAATATTTTAAAAAATGCACCATAAAGTATCCTTCGACTTTGACGGCATACCCTAACCCCAGTGAAGGTGCTACCTTCACATTTTTTTCGCTAAAATGACCGGAAAGGACGAGAGAACGATTACCTATAAGCTTTTTACGAAAGTTTTTAGCATTTTAGCGCACCGGAGCGAAGTTCAACCCAAATTAAAAGGCATATATATATTATAGAAAATGGCAGCTACGAAGAACAGTTTCTCGGCAAAGGGGTAAATTCAAGCGCCTGTCACACGCGTGACTGGCTGGCTCAATGCGTCGTTTCTGGATTCTTGCACACATGCTATCTACTGAAGATATGAATTGACTGCTAGGCTTTCACGTATACTTGTGCAGCAGTTGATGCTGTAACAGGGATAGATTGTTAGGGAGAATATAACTATTGTTATAATTTTGCAACTGAGGATTGATTGATTGATTGACAAATAAAACCTGAAAAATCTGAAATCAGAATATTAAAATACTTATTTTATGATTTTGTAGTTATTTCATAAATGTCGATTCAAGTCATGAAGTACATCTCGATCAGAAATCGTACAATTTTCTGATAGATGTGATTTAGAATACAACCAAACTGAGACAAGTCCACGATCATTCAGAATTTCCAAAGGCTTTCCTCATAAGCAATGGAATTGACAGGGGCGAAGCAGGGTAGAATTCGGGGCGAAGGAGTAAAACACATGGCTTGCAAAGTCCCTTATGTGTCGTCTTTGTATATTCTGAATCGTATTGGGAGAGTCTAGCCCCATTTGGCACCGCCACTGCCCATAAGTTAAGAAAAAGAACTAATTATAGGGTTTATTACCCTATAACAACATTGCAAAAATAGTGATTGGAAATTAAATACCTTTCTAAACACTATTTTTGCATCACATTTCTAACATTTTGAAATATCTGTTTAATATCTAAACACCTTATATCTAAATATGCTTAGGCATTTGACATTAGGTATTTAGACATTTGATGTCGTGTTTCTGAGATTTGACATGTATTAATACCTAAACACTGATTTACACCACGTTTCTAAACACTGTTTTGCAGTGAAATTGACAGTGTCTTGTGTTTTCTACTTTTAAACAACTGATGGCCATTCATTATAGAAAGGACACTTGCGTCACATTGCAAATTGAGCATTTCATCCCCACGAGTTCTGTGGATCGCGCTTGCAGATGTGTCTGGGTATACTGCGTAAGGGGAAAATGCGAACCAAGCGAGCTATATATTCAAAAGAAGAAACAGGCTTATTTTTAATAATGGTTGAGAGTAAAACTCGCTGTCTCAGTCTGTCTGGGCAAAAAGTCGCCACAGCCCTCTTTGCTTAAGGAAAATGATTGCAGGGAAAAACACAAGACAAACTTGTCTTCCTTTGCCTTCGTGAGAAAATATATTTTGTTCACACGGTATTTTGATATGTACAAGCAGGGAAGACTGGGAAAGAAGACCTGCATTTAATGGTATAATTACCAAAATATTGTCATCAAATATTCCCACGTTTCATTCTCACGTTTCTATGGTTTCCAAAATATCGCAGACATACAGTCACAGTATTCTGATTATGCTACCATCAGAAGAACAAGACAGTAAGGTAAAATGAATGTGTTTTCATAATTTGATGACGAACCGTTTCACCTATGCATAACGTATTTAATAAAGGCTTGTTTTATCTATCCATTGACCAAAGAGACTTAATTATTTAAAACTCCAATCAGAGGGGTTTGTTATAGGGAAACGCTATGCTGACGTGGGAAGATAGAGGGAAAAGCCTTTAGTGACGTCTGTTTCACTTTTAATGTAAAATTAAAAGATACTACAAATCTTCTTGAAATGATAAGGGTCTTTACCAGAATTAGTATACACAAACAGGCCCGTATACGTGGAAAGGGGGAGGGAGAGAACTTGAAGGGGCAAAAGGTTGAAATTTTGCTGATTGTTTTGATTAAAAGGTCCAAAATTTAGAGAAATTTGACAAAAAATCCACTTTTGGTAGTGAGATGTTCAAAAACTAAAAAAGCAGACAATTTTTACGGCCCTGTAAGTTATGCAAACAATGCAAACAGATATGTCGGTAATGTCATGAATGTAAAAGGTTTGAATGTTCCAAGATTCTCAAAATTTAAAATACCACTGTTTTGCACCACAACATGTACAGAATTAAATAGTATAATTTTTATTTTTTGGCGGTAAAATTCTGTAAAATTAGATTTTTATTGTATTCAGGAAGTTTACCATTATTGTTTTCGTATAAATTAGCAAAATCGCAGTAAAGATTGGTCTTACCATATACCGCGCACAAAACCTGAACATATGAATTGGTTTGACGTTGGAACACATTTCAAGGTGTGGGCTTTTTGAAGGTAAATTGTTATGACGTCTTTTAACGCTCTATTCTTTCAAATCAAGTAAACACACATATTTTATGTTATTTATGATCCTCAATTTCTTTATTATTCTTGTTAAACAAATTCTATATAGATGGCCAGCGCACGATAGTGTTGAAAAAAAAAAACATTTGCGCTTGGCCGGATTCGAACCGGCGACCTTCGTATTACATGCACGACGCTCTAACCGACTAAGCTATCAAGCAGGGTTGGTAGAAGAGCGATAGATATCATCTATAGGTGTTAGGTTCGAAAGGTGTCCTTCGCTTTCCTAGCGGATAGCATCAGAACTGTATATTTAACATATACGATTATATCGTGAGCAGAGCCCCTGCCGGAGTCCAGGGGCGGAGCCCACGGAAGCTATTGGATTTTAGCTATACGAAAGGTAATATTTTCGAAGGTTAAGTTGAGTAATTAATTCAAATGACAGCAAGTAGATCTATAAGTTAGGGGGCTGGGGGATAGGGAATCCGGAAATCCTACAAATTTTTTTCTTGACCACTTCAGCTCCCCGACTAAATTACCCTTACCGGTAGACCAAACTTGGGGATGGCCATGGCTCCCCTCGTTGTTTTCTCAAATTATTTTACAAATTTTATCACAAGTTACTGTTGGCAATAACAATTCATGATACCGTTGGTTAGGCCTTGGAACAAACTAATTGATTGAGGGGAAGCCAAAATTTGGAATTTGGATTTATGTAAGTTTGGAGTTCAATCTCATGCGTTCTGATCTCCGTTCTCCTTTGTTTCATTCTTACTTCCCCTTTGTCTCTCTTTCTTTTTCTCGAGAAAAGAGTTCCATATGTACCCATCCTTTAAAATTTGCAGGAAACAAATTCTTGTTATATCCAACACAAACAAACAAAACACCCGAACCCTAAGGCCAAATGTAAAAATAAGTTGTTACATGTAGACTTCGAAGGGGTGGGGGGGTTACATATGGAACTCTTGCCATTTATCTTCTCTTTCACGCTTTCTGTGTCGCGTTTCATTCTCGCTCTATCTCTCGCTCTCTTAACTGGGTATTTCTCTGTGGAGGATAGATGGGGGGGGGGGGGTTCCACCCCCACACACCCCCCATGGCGAAGGGCTGACAAACAGGCATCAATAACAGAAATCAACAACGACAGACATCGGCAGAGTGGAACAAGTAGTGATCACTATATGTGTCTTCAGCCTTGAAGCAGGCGACACAAAAGGTCAGGCTTTCCAATTACTTTTGTTTCATTTTTTGTGTTTGTGTTTCAAATCGAGAGAGAGATACTGCAGTTTACTGCAGCAGAACACAACAATCGAGTTTGTCCACTTTTGGTGAGCGAGAAGGGGAAAAATTAGTTAAACATTAAAATTATTCACATTTTTAACAGATTTGAAATCAAGGAAGGATTAACTTCTGTGTGAAGAAAACTTTTAACACGATTTGGTAAAACAGTTACGTAATGATTTATTTTATAACATATTCGGCCGGTAGCCAGGCGAAACCCCAATGGGGCACCAAAAAAACTTCGTTAAGGGATGCCCAAAAGGACGACACAAACAAGATGGTACAAAATGGAAACCCCAGGATGGACGAGGACTGTCTGAAGCATGGCATGGACAAACTAATACAATGAGCCCGAACAGCTGATTTGAAAACTATAGGAAAGGAAGAGTGACAACTCGATTGGAAGGTTGTGGTTCAATAATGACGGAGGCATCTGGGTTTAGAATACTTATGATTAAGGACTAAGATTGACAGAAAGAGTGCTTCAGAGAGAGCACAACTCTTAAGATTCCATTCTGTCTGCAAGTCAGCAAGATAAGATTTATTATAACAAGGCTAATAGGAGTGTGGTATTATCGCAGTACATCCGAAAACCCAGGGCACTGTCGGGGAAAAGGGAAGAGTAACAAAGATCATTGGCATAGATAAAAAATGGAGAGGTCCCAAGGACAGAGCCTGGGGTACACCGGAAAAAAACAGGAGCCGGATCTGAGAAGACCACCATGTACGCAACGTTTGAAAGCTTTTTTGAAATTTAAACTACTTCTCCAGGTAGACAAGGAGTATATATTTATTAATCTTCCCTGGAGATGGCCAGCGCACGATAGGGTTGAAAAAAAAACCCCCAAGTGCGTGGCCGGATTCGAAACCGGCGACCTTCGTATTTCAGCACGACGCTCTAACGACTAAGCTATCAAGGCAGGGTTGGGAGACGAGCGATAGATATCATCTATAGGTGTTAGGTTCGAAGGTGTCCTTCGCTTTCCTCGGCGGATAGCATCAGAACTGGATATTTAACATATACGATTATATCGTGAGCAGAGCCCACTGCGGGTCCAGGGGCGGAGCCGCAGGAGCTCTGGATTTGAAGATATTAAGAAAGGTTATTTTCGAGGGTTAAGTATAGTAATTAATCCAAATGACAGCCAGTAGATCTAGAAAGTTAATGGTGCTGGGGGCTAGGGAATCGATCCATACAATTTTTTCTTGACCACTTCAGCTCCCCGACTGAAACTTCCCTTACACCGGTTAGACCAAACTTTGGGAATGGCCCATGGATCCCTAGTTTCTAAAATCTTATTACACATTTGATCACAAAGTTAATGTGTGGCACGATTAACAATTCATTGTACCGGTGGTTAGGCTTGGAAACAAAACTTTAATTGATGAGGGAAGCAAAAATAATTGTGATATTTGGATTATGTAAGTCTGGAGTTCAATATCATGCGTTCTGATATCGTTCTCCTTTTGTTTCCTTCTACTTCCACTTCTCTCCTTTCTTTTCTCGGAAAGAGTTCCATAAGTACCCCTCCTTTAATTGTACAGGAAACAAAGTCTTTTTATTTATGGCCTACAAAACCAATCACCCTAACCCTAAGGCCAAATGTAAAAAAATAATTTGTTACATGTAGAACTTCGAAGGGGGGGGACATATGGAAACTCTTGCCATTCTCTTCTCTTTCCTCTTTCTTTTCTCTTTTCCTTCTCTCTTATCTCTCTTACCTTTTTCTTCTTTTTTGAGGATAGCTGGGGGGGGGTGTTTACACCCTCACACAACACCCCATGCGACGGGCCTTGACAACAGACATCTCCAGGACATTCAACACGACAGACATCGGCAGCAGTGGACAAAGTGATACCTATACTGTGCTCTGCTTAAAGCAAGGCGACACAAAAAGGTCAGGCTTTCCAATACTTTTTGTTTCCTGTTTGTTTCAAGCGCAGAAGATAACTGCAGTTACCTGCAGCAACACAAAAATCGAGTTGTGCCACTTTTTGGTTGAGCGAGAATGGGAAATAATTAGTTAAACATAAATTATTCACTTTTTAACCGATGGAAATTAAGGAAGGGATTCATTTAAACTTCATGAAGAAAATTCCACGATGCGCGTAAAACAGTTAAGTAATGATTATTTATAACATTCGGCCGGTAGCAGGCGAAACCCCAATGGTGCACCAAAAACTTAGATAACGGGATGCCCAAAAGGACGACACAAACCCAAGTGGTACAAAATGGAAAACCCAGGATGGGACGAGACGAATGAAGAATGCATGGACAACTAATACAGGAGCCCGAGACCGAACGCTGATTTGAAACTATAGAAAGGAAGAGTGGAAACATATCTGAAGGTGGTTCCATAATGGACGGGGAGCAGATGGGTAGGTAGAATTAGAATGACTTCTGATTTAAGACAAGAGACAGAAGATGTTGAGAGAGCACAACTCTTAAGATTCCGATATCTGTCTGGCAAGTCAGCAAGTCAGATTTATTAATAAAGGCTAATAGAGTGTGGATATCCCAGCATTACATACAGAACCAGGGCACTGTCTGGGAAAGGAAGAGTAACAAAGATCATTGGCATAGATAAAAAATGGGAGGCCAAAGGACAGAAAGGCCCTGGGGATACACCGGAAAAAAAACAGGAGCCGCTTTTTTTTGATCTGAGAAGAACCCATGTACAGCAACAGTTTGAAAGTTTGAAATGTTAAAACTACTTCGCAAGGTAGACAAGGATGGTATATATTTTTAATCTTCCCCAGTAAAATTTAAAGAAAAACCTTAAAAAAAAAAACCAAGTGCGCGTGGCGGATTCGAAACCGGCGACCTTCGTATTTCATGCACAACGCTCTAACCGACTGCTCTATCAAGCAGGGTCGGTAGAAGAGGCGATAGATATCATCTTTAGGTTTCGAACCTAACACCTATAGAAGATCTGGCCATCTCCAGGGAAAATATTACTATATATACATCCTGTCTACCTGGAGAAGTAGTTTAAATTTCACCACAAATATATCGTATATGTTAATAATACATTTCTGATGCTATCCGCCTAGGAAAGCGAAGTACACCTTTCGAACCTAAACCTATAGATGATATCTAATGCGCTCTTCTATCTACCGACCCCTGCCTGATAGCTCAGTCGGTTAGAGCGTCGTGCATGCGAAATACAAGGTTCGCCGGTTCGAATCCGGCCAAGATCGCACGTGGGTTTTTTTTTTTCCACCCTATCGTGCGCCTGGCATCCTCCAGGGAAAGATTACTAAATATATACATCCTTGTCTACCTTGAGAAGTAGTTTAAATTTTCAAAACAAATATAATCGTAATGTTAAATATACAGTTTCTGTATGCTATCCGCTAGGAAAGCGAAGTCCCCTTCGAACCTACAACCTATAGATGATATCTATCGCTCTTCTCACCGACACAAACTGCTTGATAGCTCAAGTCGGTTTAGAGCGTCGTGCTGAAAATCCGAAGTCGCCCGGTTCGAATACGGGCCAGCTCCACTTGGGGTTTTTTTTTTGCACACTATCGTGCGCGCCATCTCCAGGGAAGATTAATACATATATACACCTTGTCTAACCTGGAGAAGTAAGTTTAATTTCAAAACAATATAAAATCGTATAATGTTAAATATACAGTTCTGATGCTATCCGCTAGGAAAGCGAAGTACACCTTTCGAACCTAACACCTTAGATGATATCTAACGCTCTTCTACCGCCCTGCTTGATAGCTCGTCGTTTAGAGCGTTCCGTGCATGAAATCCGAAGTCCGCCGGTTCGAATCCGGCCACGCGCACTTGGGGTTTTTTTTTTTTTCAACACTATCGTGCGCTGGCATCTCCAGGGAAAGATTAAAATATATACAGTTTAGAAAGCTGTTGGATAAGAAGTAATGACCTACACCATAGAGAAGAGGACCCTGTAATAATCCACCGACCTAAGCTCCCCAGATTGGCCCAGGAGGCACTTTTGTTAAATCGAAAGTTTTTGGTCAGGTCAAACGGGCAAACGGCCATGCTTTAATGATTTTCAAGAGTCTTTGCAACACCAGTCACGAAGAACCGAATGAATTAACAAAAGCAAATAAGATCAAACAAACACTATTGGAAAGCACAGTCTTTGTTCTTTAATGGTATGTTAACGTATCCGGCTAAGTAAGGACGACTTATTTCGAAATTTAATATTTAACCATTTTTTTTTGAGACAGGCTGTAGTACCATTTTTATTGATCGAAAAGCAACCTGCCTATGTCAGATGAGAGGTGGATTAAGACTGTGATGTCACATATAACTTAAAAAATTGTTTTGAAAATCAGACAGGGGGGGTTCTCAACACAAATGACCATACAGGGACGTATTTTCTGAAATTGTTGGAAAATTAGTCACATTTTCTCAATCGGAAACCAAAATTTTCTCAAAATTGTTGGAAAATTAGTCAAATTTCCTCAATCTTAAGCCAAAATTGTCCAAATTTGCTTAAAATGTCAACATTTTGCGGCGAAAATGTCAAATTTGGGTTAAATTTGGCCCAAAATTTGCATCTCTGGTGTAGCTATAGGTCCCCTTTTTTGGCAAAAAATGATAGGCCTATAGCTATGGGTCCTACTTCCAGAGTCGCGGAGGCACGTCCCTACCCAAACCAAAGTTGAGACCCCCCCCCCCGGGATCAGACACGTATTGGATGACAAGTGTACTTGTTTTTTATAAGTGTACAAGTTGTACTTTTTTTTTATTTCCGGTCAACTTTGACGTTACCCAATCGTCATTTTTGAGTGAAATATGTCAGTGATAATGACGCAAATGATACAGACGTACGGAAGAAAAGGCGAATACACCAATCAACTGGTTTAATCAAAACTGTAATAATAGTTTTAATTACACACAAGCTGGTTTTGTTCGGTGTGTTGTGTTGTGATTGAACCTGTGGAGAAACCTTGATCATGTTGATTGGATAATATAGGGATTTTCTAATGAGCATTCGGTATTAAAATTTGCTTAATTGCTTCCTTTTCACTGTAACACTATAAGCCAATAACATAAACAATAGGCGGAAATGAGACGGGGAAGGCATGTGCTTCGTTTGTCTAATATCGTCCGGCTGTATTGACGTAACTTTTTTCTAAAGTTGCGATAATTGACTTGATTTCTTGAACTCGTACGTAAGAAAAACTTGCACGAATGAAACTTATATATGTCTTTTATTTACTATCCGACAACATATAGAATATTTTGGATGAATTTTGCCGCAAAATAAACCATATTTTCTCAAAGCATAGTAAATTGCAATTTCTAATATTTCCAGCAAAGTTCTTTTATATTGTTTTTGTAGTGCTATATTGACTTAGAGGCTCGTTACTTAACATGAATAGCTATGAATACAATTATTCGGACTACCGATTGGAGGACTAGGTTGCTTTCCTGGCTCGAAATATCGGGACTAACTGGAATCATTTTGCATTTTCGTCTCCCCATTAGTCCATGAGCCGAGCAAATTTTCGGTACCCTCGTTCGTTCGTGTAAGTCCAAAATCACAGTGGAAGATCCGTCTTTAACCAGCTGATAGTTTCATCATCCAGGTTGATCAGGCCTGGAATTCCTCTTGGGGACTTGTAAACCTCACAGTCATCTATTTTTTTTTTTTTTTTTTTTCATAGTAAATTGCAATTTCTAATATTTCCAGCAAAGTTCTTTTATATTGTTTTTGTAGTGCTATATTGACTTAGAGGCTCGTTACTTAAACATGAATAGCTATGAATACAATTATTCGGACTACCGATTGGAGGACTAGGTTGCTTTCCTGGCTCGAAATATCGGGACTAACTGGAATCATTTTGCATTTTCGTCTCCCCATTAGTCCATGAGCCGAGCAAATTTTCGGTACCCTGAAAGGGGACAAAACGACACTTATTATGCAGCATCAGTATACCATGGCCTGCACAAAAATGCATGATAGCATTTCTGGAATGGTAGCTATAGCCAGGTATGGGGTAACCAAGGTTTACACGGGGGAAAGGTTTAAATTGCTTCAATGTTGAAAAGTATACCACATTATTTGTCTGACCATAAGGATTGCAAAAAGGTGTAGTTTGTACTAACTGCAGCCTAAAGTTTTGGAGTTATAGGCTAAAAACAGCAAAAATCAATAAAAAGGATCATTTTCTGTTGTACAGGGGTCAAATTTCAAAGTTGCTCTGATGATAAACTATGGCGCATATTATTTGTGGAGCTCATAGGATTAAAATAAGGAATAGTTTTGACTTTCTAAAATGCTTAGTTACCAATGTAGGGGGAAACAAAGGTCAACGTCCATTGTATTCAATGGGGCTTGACCTTGTTTCTCCCTACTTTGGTAAGTAAACATTGAAACACTCAAAACTATTCCTTATTTTAATCCTATGAGCTCCATCAATCATTTGCACCACTTTTTAACCAATTGGAGCAACTTTAAAAATTGACCCCTGTACAACTGAAATTTAACCTTTTGACCTGTTTTGGTTGTTTTTAACCTTAACTCCAAAACTTTGGGTTGTAGATAGTACAAACTATACCATTTTGGAATCCTTATGGTTGGACAAATGATGTGGCATACTTTTCAACATGACCGGATCATTTTAAAATTTTGACCCCTGTGTAATCCTTGATTGTCCCCTACCTGGTTATAGCTACCATTCCGGAAATGCTATCATGCATTTTGTGTAGAGGATAGTGAACTGAGGCTGAATAATAAGTATCGTTTTGTCCCCTTTCAGGATACCAATTTGGCTAAAATTTCCTGATGGCTTAATGACTACATGTAATGGCTCGATCGCCTCGGTGCGCCACTGAGGCCATCTAGTTTGAACATACACACGCAACAACTCCTAAATGACTCAGCAATGACTGACCTTTGATCTTTATATCCCTGATGACCCACTCCCCAAGTAACATTCTGAGAAACTGGTGAATGACCATGCTTTTTCCATGAAAGCATCATGATTGGCTTTACACAGTGACCTCAAACAACTTTTAGATGACTTTTAACATAAATTTCATGTCTACACCACAGTGAAAGAAAGTTCTGCCAGACTTTTGCCATTAAGTGTCACCTTAACGATGCAGAGGAGTCAGCCCCAGAATATCCGCTCTCAACATTCAAAACCAAAGATGTGAGGAGGCTTAAGCCTGAAAAACTATCAACTCCAATAACATCCCAACCATAATCCTGACAGAGTCCAGAGTGCAGCGTAGAACTGGCAATACCATACCACTCTCCTTGCTGTTCCAGCTATATCTTCAACATCAGGGGGCCAATCCTAAGCCATGAAAACAGCAAGTGCCATCCCTATTCACAAGAAAGATTCAAAGTCGAATCCACTATGTACCATCTATGTACCACCCATCTCTCTGCTCTGCACATCAACAAGTTATGAAGTACATGTTCAGCCATAAGTTGTAAGGAGTCACCCAATCGTCTGTCAATCCCTGCCATGCTCTTGCAGTACTGTCTCCAGAACCATTTCCACTAGCCAGAGTTCATCCACACAAGCAGTACATGTTGCATCAGAATAGCTTGCCAGAGAATGTTGGTGGTGACATCAATGAAAATGGTGTTACGTCCTCAGGAGCAGAGTGCGTAAGTATCATTATGTCATGAGTTGGGCTCTGCCCATCCACTGAAGTTATCTTGTTGCTGTGAACCACTGAAATAGGCCAGGGAGATCTATCCATAGTGGCATTGCTGCCTTGTGGGTTGTCCTTTTTTTCCCTTCCATCATTGGCTATTTTTCCCTTTGAACAAGACAAAATCGTATTTACGCGATGCGTATAAAATAGTCCCTGACGAAAGTCACGATCAAGAATATGTGTAATGCAACTAAAACACCCCACCCAACCACCAAACACCCCACAAGACCCCACCCCATCACCAACACCCCGCCAAAACCCCCACCCACTCCCCAACACCCCGCAAACCCACCCCAACAACCCACAACACCACCCCAACACCACGCAACACCCACCCACCTTCCCAACACCCCAAAACAACCCACCCCATCCCCAACACCCCACCCCCCTCCCCAACTCTCTGCAACACCCCACCCCCCCCTCTTAACACCCCCTCAACAACCCAACCCGCCGCAAACCTCCACCACACCCCAATAGCCCGTAACACGCCTCCCCTCCCCAACACAGCACCTCACCCCTCCCCAACCCCCACAATACCTCACCCCATAACCACACCCCGCAATACCTTACCCCTCCCCAACATACCACCTCCCCTATGACATATAGTCTCATGTAGCGAAGGAATGTTGCTATCCGACGGACTGTTTCAGAAGATATAGCAATGACGCATATTTAATTAGCTCATTGCATACCTAAGCCGCAGATATCACATACTTTTCAAATTGCAAAAAGATGTGCCCCATTATAGGCTTTCATGCAGTTCAGGAATTTTGAGTATCCAATGTTACCCGTGTCAAAATTATAGCAATTCTGCTGATTTTTGCATATTTAATTAGCTCATTTGCAATTTAATTTACCGAAATCGCCAAAAAATCTAATCAGGGTCAAGAACTCTTCAGACCGCTTCCATCCACCAAGGTACATCATTATACGCCTTTAAGGAACTCCGAAAAACTTGTACCACAGACTGAGTCAAATTGTAATAAATTATGCAAATTACTACTTAATTAGCAATTTTACGCAAAAATCAATCCGGTCGAGAACTCTAACCCGCTTCTTTTCACCAAGTGACTCATGTCGCCCTTACGGAACTCCCGATAACGTATACAATGGGCGTTAAACATTGTTTATCAGGATGAAAGGACCAATGGACGGACGGACGCTGTCATTTTATAGTCCAAGTTCTGGAACTCGTCGGCGGGACAAAAACAAAAAACAATGACATTGGGAAGTGGTCGGGTATGCAACAATCTCACATAGAAGAGTTTCTTAGGTTTATTTAGCAGTCTATCTTGTCCTGCACCATTTCACCAATCTTGGCAAGTAATAATAGTAACCATGACTTAGGCTTAAGGGGAATGACCCCCTCAGAAAGCTAAAAATAAAATATACAAATTAAAATTTAGGAAAAATTACCTTTTCTAATCTAAATGCTTTTGTTTGACAACTAATTCATAGCCTTCCCTTCCCCAAAATTATGGTTGAAAAGAACTGCGCAAATTAAAATTTCTTATATATTTCTTATGTCTTTTTTATTGTTTTTAAAAGCTGTGTATTTTTAATTTTTCCACTTAAAAAAAAATTATATCTCTAAGAGTAATTTTAATTTTCATCATTATGGTTCAGCATTTTTTAAAATTCCGGTACTTTATATAATTCCATACTACAAAAAGTGTTTTATAAAATTAAAAAAAAAAAATTGTTTCTCTTCTAGACTAAATTGCCTATATGTTTCCAAATTGAATTTAAAGGTGATGCCCCGATTTAAGGAAATGAAGTTTTCATTTATAGATTGTCCTTCACTCTAAAACCCCATCTGTAAAGTTTTCTCGCCGCCGATATTTTCAATCCGTTTTGATGCGAGAGCTAAAAGACGTGATTCTGTAACCTCATAGAGTCTGTGTAATAATATTAATTGGTCTAACCAAATTGGGCAACATTTTCGCTCATAAATTTCCAAACCAAACATCCCATTTGGCTCTAGATGTGGGATAAAAAGCCAATTAACAACATAACTATGAGGCAGTCCCCCGGGTTTGGCAAATTACCTGCTTTTTTTAAAGCTCTACTTGTTTGAAATAAAACCGTTTCGTTATTTCCTGGCCTTGTGGGGTGTATAACACCACTCACAAGCATTTCATGAAGTACGACCCCCCCCGGCCTCCAAGAAAAAGAGCGGACAGACACAGACAGATACACATACCGTACTCATAATATAGATTAATTAGGTATGCAATCCATTGTCACAAAAGGCAATGAAGTTATTTTTTTCTTAATTTCAATTTTAAAAAAAAGGGACATAATGGCATGAAAAAATTGCATAATATCAAGGACCCTTACTGAAATCACTTCCACCAACAGGTTTGAAACACTTTGGATGTTTACATACATTCTGAAAAAAACAGTAAAAACAGAAGAGTTCCAGGAGGTGGGCAGTTTGTGGCATTTCTTGAACCGAAAAGCAGGTGTTCACATCCCTGACAGAATTTTACAGTAACCTTGTATCTTGATGTTTTGTGACACAATTCAAAAGCAGTCATACTGGGATTCGGCATTGTACTTTAGGCTTTAGATATTGATCTGGCCATGTGAAAGATGGATTAGCCGATATTAGCACATATACAATAAGCAATGGTTGTGAGCTTTAAGGACAACATGGCTTTTTAAAGTTTTGGTAAAGCTGGCAGTAATGTCATCATCTTTGTTCAGAATTGCTCCTGTTTTGTAGCAAATGTAACACATCCAAATTGTTTTCAAACTTGTGGAAGTGATTTCAGTAAGGTCCTTTTCATTATGTCAAATTTTTTTCCATGCCATTATGTCCTTAGTTCATAGTTTTTTATTTGTTAAGCCTTCTGAAGGGGTAATTCCCCCTTACATATGAACACCACACAATTAAATGACAGGCAGACTTCAAAGAAATCACAACAGGCTTCAATTGAATACATAATAAATTTGTATTATTTTGTTCTTATTTACATTTATACAAATCTGCTGAAAAGTAAAATACATTGAACTTACAAACAAAATAACTCGACACTATTCATCACATCTGTAAACTGATAATAAATCTTTATCACCTTCAAATATCAATGACAAACAAAATAAAATGGTGACTTAATAATGCATTTCTGATGTAAATAGAAAATGCACAAATGTGCTGTCTTCCATCACATCAAGATAGAAGGAACTAAGCAATGAAAAGTGGTATTGATTTATAGGTACTCTAGGTACACATAGAATCACTTTGTCTTCTTAGGCTCATCAGTGGTCTTTTTAGAGGTTAGGGGGATTCCACCAAAAATAAAATAACAATCAAACCCTCCCCTACAATGTGACGTCTTTTTCTATTTTAATGTTTTGAGATACATCTCCATCCTCAAAATTATGTTGACCACTCCAAAAGAATTCTATCTAAGACCATGCTGCACGTTAATGGACCATTGTGGACTGCATGTTGCCAATGCAATGCGCTGGTTCTAAGTTTTTTGATATAACATGTCAGCATTCCATAACCTATCATTTTGTAGTTTCCTTCCCAGAACGGCTGGGTGTTAGTTTAAAGCAGTTTGCTGATTTTTTTCAAAAAAATGGCAAAGAAATTTACTATAAATTATTCAATGCTGCTTTATGCTAATCTCTGTCAGGTAACTTAGTTAACAATGAGTTGTATTTGTAACAGCATGATGTTCAGGCACACTGTTTTTGAAGTCATGTATTAATGACAAACTAAAGCAGCATATAATCATGAGTACTAGAATACTAGTAATATCCCCACACAACAGGTTCCATGGTACCATGTGAGTTAGGGAAAAAAATCATGAGTAATGCTTACTGCATATCGCGTTCCACTCCAAATGCACCCAACTCATGAGGCAGCAACAAGCAAACCCAACATCAGGCCAGAATGCCCCTCACATCAGTGCAGCACAAGCACCCAACTCAAATGCACTACATCAGATGGCAGCAACAAGCAACCCAGACATCAGGATGGCACCTAATCATCAGGATGCAGCCACAAGCACCCCACATCAGGATGCAACTAACTCAGATGTCAGCAAACAAGCACCCAACATCAGGATGCATCTAAGCTAACATCAGAATGTCAGCAACCTGCACCCAACATCAGGATGCACCTAACATCAGATGCAGCAACAAGCACCCAACATCAGAATGCAGCTAACATCAGAATGCAGCAACATGTCACCCAACATTGGATGGCCCCCACACCAGGATGTACACCATGCACCCAACATCAGGACACCCACATCAGGATGCACCCAACATCGGGATGCACCACATACAGACCCCCCATCAGGATGTAAACGCCCACATCAGGAATCATCTAAGAACTCAGGTGCAGGGCAACCTGCAGTCCAACAGTAGGATGCACCCAACATCAGGATGCACCCAACATCAGGATGCACCCAAACATCATGATCACCAACAATCACCCAATATCAGATGTACCCAACATCATGATGCATCCACATCAGGATGTTCCAACATTAAACCCACATCAAGATGCACCCACATCAGATACACCAACTGCACCCCACATCAGGATGCACCACATGCCCACCCAACATCAGGATGCACCAACATGCACCCAACATCAGGATGCCCCACATGCACCCCACAATCAGTATGCACCCAACACAGGATGCACCAACATGCCCCAACTCAGGATGCACCAACATCACCCAAGATCAGGATTCACCACATGACCCATCATCAGGATTCACAACATGCAACCCAACACAGATGCACCACATGTCCCAACATCCGGATGCACCCCACATCAGGATGCAGCACAAGTATGCTCAGTCCTGTCTTCAAAATTACCTGAGAATTACTTTTTTTTTCTCATTTCATTATTTAATTGATAATGTTCATGTGTTTGGCACTGTCTGCCTGTCATTTCCCCCACTCTACAAAACTACTTGTTGATATGACATCTCCATCCCTCTGTTTGGGCCATATTCCAGAGGCAACTTGAAAGTGTGCATGGTCATTTTCAGCACATAATTTTTAACGAATGTGCTCAATCTCTAATCACTGCTTACATTATTTCAGGTTTATACTATTACCTACACCTAAAATTTTTATAACATCAGTCTACAACACTGCTTAAAGTTACATAATAAAACATCAAAAAGTTATTATTGATACTCAAACAGACCAACAGTAGATATACGCTTCCCTTTCTGTTGGGAGGTGGATCATAAACTTATATTGTATATTGTTTTGGTTGCACTTCGACATCAATCAATTTTATCAGCAATTTTTGCATACCATTTAAGATTTAAGACCTGGGGCGCGTTTCACAAAAGACTTACAGTGACTGCAAGGTTGATTTATCAGCGAACTCGTCACGCAAAGTTTGAACTTGATTGTAATTTCAAATAATGCTGATCGAGTTATGCTTGATAAATCAAACTACAAATCAATCTTAAGTCTGAAGAGTTTTTCTGATATCACGCTTCACTTAAGTACCTACAATCTTTTTTGCAATTGACAAACAATTACAACTCATATTTCTTTAGTTTGACAAGGCAGTTATATACATGTCTTTATATTGGAGTCATAAAGCTTATAACGAACTACCGATAAAAATTTATACATTGTATGGCAGCTTACTGGTAATGGACAAATTTTACACTTCAAAAAATGTTTCAAATTCTCCTTTGCTAATCTTTGATCATTTTGAACATGATCTGTTTCCAAACCCCCTACTTGCTATAATGACATCCTCTATTAAAGATGTAATGGCTCATTAGGACAGTGACCCAACAACCAAAATTGGCGTGTGTGGGAGTGTGTGGTTATTAAGGAAACATCATTATGGTTATGTGTGGGAGAAATGGCAATCCACTAAACAAAGAGGACACAGCCGATTCCCAGCCTCAACCCCATTTAGTTTAGAAATCACTGCAACCAATATTTGAGCCGCTTCTTTTGCATAAATATTAATGCATGGTTAAATATGGTTTTATGCCACTGGAAATTATTGTACAGCATCTTATGGCTTAGAAGGGTGTATTGATTCATCCCACATGCACCAGTTGGGAATTTCACTTCAATAAGGTCATTAATCCCACAATAATCCTATCTTAACACATAAAACCCTGACTTTCACCTCTTTTTAGTCGCCATAGAGTTCTAACTACTTAAGGAATTTTTATCATGATCATGAAATGTTTGGTGGTCTTTAAAAACTTCTTGAACCTTTTTTTCTCTCAGTAATCACATTTTTTAGAGTAGATTCACGCAATCGTGTCACCTCTAGTACTTTCTCTTCTCTAAGGTAAGGGAATTGAATGAGATGTCATGTGCAGTGAATGTGGAAATTAAATATACCACGCAAATCTATTGAAACGGGCTTTCCATGACAGAGAAAATCAATTCTATGCCCCCTTGTTTTTTAACAACGCATTCAAGTCAACAATCGCTTTATAAGCTACATTACTCTCAAACATTCCGACTAATCTTCTTTCCCTTTCCTTCAGTGGTAATTTCATGTAGCAGGTGATTAAAATGTACAACTTTTGAGTGTCGATTTGGATTCAAAGGAACACAAAAGTGATATGTCAACATGAAAGCCAGATTAGCTTAGTTCGTTCAGAAACCGTTTAATCGGGAAAGCCAGATATCTTAGTTCGTTCTGAAACAGTGAATCGGAACGCACGTCTTTTCTTTTTTTTCTGCTCCCTCTCCCAACTAATCGACGGTGTCCAAAACTTTTTCCTCTGTTTACACATGGGTTGATCTAACTATAGTACAGTATAGCATAGGCACATTGTAATGCATTATGGGATTGGTTCAAAACACCCTCTGGTATGGGCTGAATGATAAAAAGTATTACCGGTTACATTAAAATGGTATGTCAGGTCAAGGTGGTCAGGCTAATAAAGCCAGAATAACTATATGCCATACAAACGGCGGCCAGAAATGGTTCATTGCTG
The DNA here is from genome assembly GCA_023653785.1 of Ophioderma brevispina. Classification (NCBI taxonomy): domain Eukaryota; kingdom Metazoa; phylum Echinodermata; class Ophiuroidea; order Amphilepidida; family Ophiodermatidae; genus Ophioderma; species Ophioderma brevispina. The sequence continues at coordinate 40,544 of JAMKCH010002130.1, read as the reverse complement.
GCTATACTAACATCAGCTTTCATATAGTGTTTTGCTGCAAAAAAAAAACCCCAAAGTGCTGTTGCCTACTATTATTATGCTGCTTTCAGGAATCATCACATTCATTTCGCTTCACATAGGTGACAGCCAGCCATGTGCACATCCCTATCAGTACTTTGTCCCCATAGCAGATACTACCTGGGTCCACCATGCAATTAAGGTTTAAGTATCTTGCCCAGGATACAAACACATTGACTAGAGTGGGGCTAGAACTCACATTTTTACAATGGCCTTAAAGGTGCCTGTTCTGGTTCTCTTTTGCCCCCCGACTTACCTAGTAGTATCGATTTTGATATCAGATAAAAGTTGTATTTTTCTCAATTTTGAAATTTGAGCTTTCAAATTCATTTCTTTCCCACGAAAGAGATGCAAAACTGTCATTTTAATGGTTAACCATCAATATTAGCAGAGTAGTGAATATGACTTACCAATATGCATTATTGCTTCTATCATGAAAACCACAAGTTTGCACATGGCAAATTCTTAGTGTGCATGTATAGCAACTTGGTGGTGAGTATATGCAAGTACTAGTCTCTCACATCAAGTAGAGAACACAATACACTTAATTCGGAACAAGCACCTTTAAGGTGCATTTTTGTGATTCCACTGTGCTGTAATTTGTCTGTTTATGGACAGAAAATACAAGATTGCAAATTTCTTTTTTTTTTTTTTTTTTTTTTTTTATGCTGCTTTCAGGAATCATCGCATTCATTTTGCTTCACATAGGTGACAGGCCAGCCATGTGCACATCCTATCAGTACTATTGTCCCCATAGCAGATACTACCTGGGTCCACCATGCAATAAGGTTTAAGTACTTCCCAGGATACAAACACATTGACTACAGAGTGGGGCTAGAAAGACTCACATTTTTACAATGGCCTTAAAGGTGCCTGTTCGGTTCTCTTTTGCCCCCGACTTCCTATTAGTATCATTTTGATAATCAGATAAAAGGTATTTTTCTCAATTTTGAAATTTGAGCTTTCAAATTCCATTTCTCTTTCCCACGAAAGGATGCAAAACTGGTCATTTTTAAAATGGTTACCCATCAATAGTAGGCAGAGTAGTGAATATGCCCTTTACCATAATGCATTAATGGGTTCTATCATGAAAACCACAAGTTTGCACATGGCAAATTCTTAGTGTGCATGTATAAGCAACTTGGTGGTGAGTATAATGCAAGTACTAGTCTCTCACATCATTAGAGAACACGATAACACTTAAATTCGGGAACAAGCACCTTTAAGGTGCAGTTTGTGATTCCACTGTAATTTGTCTGTTTATGGACAGAACATACAAGATTGGCAATTCTTGGGCAGATACGACCGAATTTTGTGTAAGATTAGGTACACATGGATTAGGCATAAAAAAATGTTTATTTGCGTAACCCGACGACCCTAAAAACCTGCAGACTCGAAAGTTTTTTTTATAAATGCAAATTGCACAAAATACAAAAAATATTCTGCCAACCCACCACCCATTATTGGTCAAGAGTTCCATATGTCCCAACCCCCTTCAAAGTTCTATATTTACGCAAACTATTTTTTTTATTTTGCCTTAGATTAGTTCTTTGTTCATGATAGGCCATAACAAAAAATTGTTTCCTGTACAATTTTAAAGGGGGGTACATATGGAACTCTTTCCCATTATTTTCATCCACAATTAAAAAAAATTTTAACAACACAAAGACGAAAACAACAAACAAACGCAAAGCAACTACAACAAGTAAAATAAAAGATCTTTGCTAGTCATTGAAAAAAAGCGTTAAATAGTAGCATCTTGTATTCATTTTAGAGTAAACCATGTGAGCCTATCTAAAATTTGTTTTAAAAAATTCGACCGACACTGATATTTTTTCCCCCTTACTCCAAACAAACATTTTTTTTTAAGGCCTTACTAAGGTCAATGGTTCAATGACTTTTTCTACTATTCTAGGTAGGTGGGGTACAAAGTTGTTGTCACGTATGCTCCTTTAAAGATCAATGAGTCATGCTCTCTATCGTGAGACCACGTGCTCCTACACATGGTCATGACAAGTGATTACTGATTTTATTACTGTGTACAAGAATAGAATAAATGCTAGGTCCATATGGTTTGAACAGGTGTATGCAGGATGCACCTATCAACTGTATTTAATGAAATAATAGTAATTACTCTAATGGGGTCTCGCTATGATGTGCAGCTTATTCAGACACCCATCATTTTGGAATGGAACTGTCCAAGCACCTTATTTGGAACATTGTAATATGTCTATTTTCCAAAGAATCTTTGTATCTCTTGCTAATCATACTTTTCATGATTGTACAAAAATAGGCCTATCAACATGATCCAGCGCATCACCCCCTAACTTATAATACCCACCCCCCCCACAAGATTTTTATATCATCTGACCCATTGACTTATCTGCAGATCTTATCGACTCTACAGGAACTTTGCACTTTTGTATTTTCTGTCTATTATGGGACAGAACGGCAGTCTACAATTAAGCTAAAACATGCATTGTTTGTAGAGGAGTTGATAGATTTCATCTATGGTGTTAGGTCCAAAATGTATCCATCATCGCTGTCCTAGTCGGATAGCATCATAAGGTAAATTTACATACATGATTAATATTTGTTTTGAAATTTTTAACTACTTAGTTTCTCCATTAGACAGGATGAATATTTAATTCCATCTTCCTTGGAGACGGCCACGCATGCAAGCCAGAAAACGATGTGCGATTGGCAAGAATTTGAAACCGGCAACCTCTGTATTATTACCAATTAAGCCAACATGAAGCCAGGCAAACACATGGTTGTGTGCTAGGCAGCTGCTGGCCTAGTGAGCCAAATGATGTGACAATTTCATGATGGTAACGTTATAGCAAAGGCAACAGCACTGTGATCTCGATGAAATGGCACTTTTAAAAAGCTGTATATTATCTTATTAACTTCCAAAAGGAGTGGGGGTATTTCCGCAAACTTTCCCTGTGATTTTCCAGCTATGGCACATTCAATATATCGCAGAACTAACCCACAAAGCCAAATTTAACTTTGACTTTGTTTGTTAAGTCATATCCCAGTCTCAAACCAATTAACTGCACATAATTTGTATATAGAATGACGCAGAGAATTGCTGAAATTCCTCTCTATACTAAATTATACTTCTCATTATACATATTTCGTATCTATTCACACATTACAGACATACGCCAAAGGCACATGTCTAATACACATAATTATGCAATGGAATGTTATTGTAATCACTACACAAACTGAAAAGGTAGGTCCAGTTTTAAAAAAATGAATTCTTACTAAACTGCAAGCATATTTGCTTAAGTGAGACAAGAATAGGCCACGAGCTACCGACTAATTTTTTTAGAACCTGGTCTACTTGTTAATCTATTTCTTTTCAAAGCCGTATAAGATATTTAATCAGAGAACTCATCTAAGCAAGGGCAGGTAGCGTATTCCATGGGGAGGTGCATGCAATAGCTACAAAGTTAAATTGTGTAATTTTGAGTAGAACGTCCCAGTTTGATTTGTAAAATCTTTGACCTATGGAAAGGCGCTATCTCAAATGCTGTTTTTATGTAAGATAATTATGCTGGTACTTGGTAGTATAACTCCAAAGGACTCCACAGTTAAGCCTGTTTGCTAATTCACAACACAGCAAGATTCCTACTCACGGTGTAACCGCCGAGCGTAGGCACTACTCCATGTTACTCTTAGTCTACTCCAAGGGTCCCTTTGATTCATTATTGATCAGTCGGCCTACAACTAAGACTTGCAAAGCACCCACGCCACTGTGTTGGGGGGACTAGCAGCTTATGGTTACTAAGCAGTACCCATTTTAATAGTGTACTCTGCAGTTGCCTGCTAGGTGACTGAAGGTACCATGAGTCCCCCAACATTAGTGTAGTTCTGTTAGTACCTCTTCTTGCAGGTTACTCCCATGGTAGTAACCTTCACAGGTACTCCCCCTACCGGCTACCTATTATGCACACTTTAGACCACAAGGGCGCCAAACATTCCCCATTTTTGTTTTACACTTTCCCCTGATCTGTTCAAGCTTCGTAACTTCATACTTTGAGTTGACATCACCAAAAACCCTTATATATTACATTTTGTGTAAAAATATATAACATATGTGACAAATGTTAAGTAAATGGATAAACTTACTAAAATAATCACACATAGCTCAAAGCTCTTGCATGGAGTACCCATGCAGGTACTCCCACATGGGGTGACTAGTTAAGCTACTGCGTGTGCACCTAGGTGGATGATTACCCCCACTTTTGTGGCCGGCGATGTGGTACCCCATGTGGGGGGTACTCTGTGGCTACTTAACAGCTACTTCACATGTACTCCCATTAAGAAATTATGGGTTGTGTATATCATTTGTTTTACTACACTTTTTATTTTCATAGATCTCACTCCACTGAGTAAGTACCAGGTTAATAGGACGGGGGCACAGCTTTTGAAGGTCTCATTTATTAATGACAAAACCAGAATAAAAAAAATCTCATGGCGACACACTTTTGACAACTAATTTGGATCATTTATATACCACTGATTTCCTGTGTAAATTTTACAACGAAATGTCATGCCGTGCAAATTATGATTTTTTTTCTCAAAAATCTAGTTTTAACAAGTCTCACTAGGGAAAATGGACATATAGAGGGGGGCGCTATAACATACAAATTCTAAACTTTGTAGGCCATATGGCAAGATTCCCACAATGGGATTTTTCTGATTTTTGCAAAGGTAATAGCTCTTGCATACCCTACTTATATCATTTGTCAAAATTGGGTTGCCACTACTGCTAAAATGCTCTAAAATAAAGAACGATTTGCATGGGGTCAAACCGCTGTGTGGGAGCAGGGGAGGGCGGCCAAGAAATCCCCAATTCAGACGTCCATTGGTTAACACGTAACAGCAAAATCTTACAAAAAATTTTGATTTTTTTTATATGTTGTCAAGGAAATATTTTCTTATTCCAAACCCGTTGGAGTTGAAGACTCACTCCACTGTAAGGTTAATTTCTGATTTTTTTTTGCATAATACACTAACGAGGACGAGTTCGTATGTGTGTCATGGAACCCCCATGACTGGACCCCCCATCAAAGCACCCAATCCTTTTGTGTTTGCACTCTGTATTGCTGTAATTTCTTTTGACAGTTTTGGTAAGTTGCTATAAGATGAATGAGGCTTGGCCGCCACCGCCTGTGTGGGAGAGTTACATAAAAAAAATGTCCCTCACAGTGAGATACAGGGTGAGTCAAAAAGATTTACACTCGTTTTGTTTGGGAATTTTTCTAAAGCGATGAAAAATCTACCAAAGATATCGGCTATCACATATAAAACTAAGGTGCTTTCATCTACTAGAGAAATTTTGAGTTTTGATTTTTGAACTTTGCATTGCGACGTTATGCTAACTTAAAGATGGTACCCATTTTCACTCGGTCCACGGAATCACTGTTGGGGAATTTGGCCAAAGAGACTACTTTGGATGAGTCTACACGTACATCATGACATTCTTCTTTGCTTGCTTTGATCCTTTTTGGTAAACCTTCCTCCCCATAAATGTAAAACTATTTCATTATTGTGAAATCAATAACAAATTATGAATTTACCATACAAAAACCAATATCTTGAAGCATTACTTCAATAAACTGTTCGAAAATGTTCACAATATCTTTTCACGGAAAAGTGAATGCAATATGTAGCATCCTGGGCAATATCAGCCACAAGCCGGTTGACCCACATTTTCCATCCAACCGCCTCCACTCCCTAACCTGATTTTTTTTTTGGGGGGGGCTACTCTTTGGGTAATCAATATTGGAACATTACACACATTTCAATCGTCCATCTGCCTGTCCCTTTGAAATTTCATCCTTTCCTCTCCTCGCCCGTCCTGCTCCTTTCTTACTCCCTTATCTGCTTGTCCTTTATCCCACTTTCCCTGCGTTTAAACAAAAACGCTAGCTTTAAAGCTTGGTTTCCTCCTTGTAAATGGGGAAGGGGGACAATGCGTCCCCTTCCACCTGCTTCTTCCTGTTACGCTACTTTCATTTCATTGACTATTGTTAAGAAATGTTATCAACAACAGTCGTTATGGATTAGGCTAAACTAATGGTTCCTTTAGAACAAAATACCAAAGTTATTGAGCATTTCGATGACATAACCCAATAGCTTTTGCTGCTGTGGACGGGAAGATTGTACAACCTTGGTCAATATGGTTTTTGGCGGCTTTCCGTTCATATTTACCATATCTGCAATATGCGAAAAATATAACTTTAGATTTTTTTTCCAGTGACAGTGGATCTAGGAGCTACTTATTTCGCATGTATAAAAACCAACTTTCTGAACTTGAATATATTTAATATTTTTCTGAAATCGAGTGTAAATCTTTTTTGACTCACCTCACCCTTAGTCCCAAAAAACTGACTAAAACTGGCCTGCAAAAATATTTTACAAAATTGAACTTTGAGGCAACTGCAGATGGTTTACAATTTCCAAGGACTTAACACGTAAAGGCATCAATGATCATATAAAAAAAAGCATCTACCTACATGAGTAATTGATAACAAAGCATACGTTAAAAAATCATACTTTTCTCTCTGAATATGAAGTGGATACGGCGCCGCGTATACCCATGCCGCCGTTCAGCTGCAGTGCGCTTGTACTTAACCTACCTCGCGCCCGGAAAGTCGGTTCACCAATGTATACGCCTCCCCGTCGCTACTTATATTCGAGCTGGACAGAGTATAGTGTTACCGATATATACCCGCCGCTGAGGTTCTAACCACCTTTCTTACACTATCTCTGATTGGCTCATTAATGTAATATACATGATATAACCTCGATAACCAATCAAAATAGATCTTCTATAGCCCTTACAGACTTTAAGCTTTTTCTACCATGTCTCTGATTGGCTAAATCATCATATACCTGATGTATATAAAATTAATGGATCAGACCATCAGGGGTTAAGAGTCAGAGTCAGATACATATACTTTGTCTCCGTGAAGTATGAAGTGACTACGCGCGCAGTACACCCAGTGCCGCCTTTCAGTTTTGCATTGCGCTTGTGCTTACCTACGCGCGCGAGCTAAGTCGGGTTCAATGTATACGCCCGCGTCGCTACTTTCATACTTCGAGTTGGACCGAGTATAGGTATAGCACATTTACAGCTGTGGTTATGGATTAGCAGTAGAGCTGAGGTTTGCTCTAAGACTAGACTACAGCCCTGGTTATACTGTGATAGAACTACGACAATTCAAATCATTCATTGGTGAGACTTAGCACAGGGTTGTGACGAAAGGTCACCTCACCAGACTCGTCTTTTAAGGAAGGCGATTTATAGTTTTGCTCCCCTACAGCTATCCTTAAAGTCTGACTCATATTTTCGAAATATTATTTTTTTGTTTAATAATGAAAAATGTCAACAAATAAAGATAGCAACCTAAAATGCACAATTCCGAAATTTGAAGATGATTCGGATTTCGTTTTGATGCAGTAAACTTTAATGTGTAGTATTACGTCCCATAGGATACTGTTGTATAATAACAAAAATTCCGGATCCGGAATTTTATAACAAAGTTGTGATTTTCTTATATGAAGTAAATCGATTTAAGAGCGTAGCAATTTCACACAGTGATTAGTATATGGACAAGCATTATGTACATGCAAAAACAAAGATTTTTTTTGGAAATTGAGGGCGCCCTCCTCAGGAAATCTCTGAGTCAAGCCTTTAAAAGAGCACTTTGATGCTCCCCTGATGCAGCTCTTCTAAGTGCATTGTAGGAGAGTGATTTGTAACTCATCTTGGAATATCATTTTTGATGTACATTGCAGTGGTAAATGTTTTTAAATTCACCTTTGAATACTCCTTATTTTGACAGAGCGTTTAGGAGAGCACCAACTCTGTTTTAAAAGACAGTGTCTGTCTCACTAAATTGTAGTATATCAGCATGCTGTATATGGAATATAAACTATTGGCTCACACTTAATACAGTACACTCTTGGTGCAAACCAAAGACACACTTCATGCCATGGTTTTGTAAAGCCTGAAATAAAAGTATACTACATGACCAAAATGGATAAAATATTATATTAAACATGATATATTGTATATTGTTGGACCATGCTGAACACACAGATTACTATGAGTTTACACACTATATCATTAAACCAAGGTGTACATATTTGTTGACTACCAGTCCCAATTGGCCAAACCAGTCTCATGTGATACTGGGCCAAACCAGCCTCTAGGCTACTAATACATCTATCCGGTAGGCTAATGCACTAAATATGGCCCTAAACTGAGTTCAAAATAATGAGTATCCTTGCACTGACATACAACATCAGTAGGTCCCTCTATAGTCTGTTCTTGAGTAAATAACCATGTTTCATAATATCTAATATAGAACGGACTTGCAAAGTATTATCTGGTACCATTAGAAACCCTGTATTTTTCTCATCTCATCTGCAAAATATTATGACTGACTTCTTTCCCATTAAGATGCTACAGGTTAAAATATGGTTTGTTTACGGTAACCGGAAAATAGTTTTGTACAGTACTCTATGGGCTATTGTGATACACACACAATTACCACTTATATTAAGAGGTCAGATTCAAATGAAATTTTAGAATTAAAGTATATTGGTGATGGCCCTTCCTACAAAACGAATAAAAATATATATTGTAATCGGGTGGGGCACCTTTAAAGGTTATACTCCTTTCCCATGAAGGTCATGGCAGTTAACTAGACCATGTGACAAAGTCTCATGTTAGCAATAAAAGATACATCCTTTTTGCCATAAAAGACCCGTGAAGCACTTCTAGCGGTCATTAGGCCTTGCCATCAGTCTAGACCCTTTGTACTCTGAGTAACTCCTTGAACTACAAAATGTAGTGGGTTGTGGTCTGGCTTCATAAATTTGTACTTTCTACCCAAAACATCAGTATTGGACACGTTGGCTTCATTTCATTGGACATTGCATGAGACCATTAAATAAGCCATATCCCATTTGATCTTCTAGACTCCTTGGGGGAAAGGCAAAAAAAAAAAAAAAAAGACAAACAACTCTCCAAAATCACGACACCATCTAGAATGAACATTGGAGGCAGGTCTGGGCCCCGTATGTTGATAATTAAAACATCTTCCATTCCAAACAACAGACGATCGGATGTTGCTGCTGCTGCTGCGAGACGACGATGTGGTATTAGGTACATCTAAGTAAGAATCTGGCCCATGGACCCATTGTTGTTGTTTGCCAATTATTTTACCCTTGTTTGCACAATAAGATACCACATTAAAAGTGTAAAAATGGAATTATAAAAATTCCCACCCCCCCCCCCCCCTTTACATTCATATTTTGGTCGCAATTTTTAATCCCCACTACAATAGGCAACCAGCTGTGACAATTCTTGTTTTGACAGCAATGACCCTTGTTGTAAATGTAAAAACTAGGGAAATTTCTACGTAATGTTAGTGTTTTCTTTTCGATAGAGGCAAACAAGCAAACCTCCATTCCTTCTCTAAAAAAAAGTGCCAAATGTTAAATGTTTAAATTAAAAGATAAAAACCAGGTTTTAAGATAAAAAAATGGAGGTTAACATAATTACTTATATACCTACTTATAGGCTAATAGTACTTGAAAGCAACCCTGGATTTTAGGAGTATAAAGTAATATATTAATGCCTGCTTGTAAAAGGCTTTGAATTATGGCACATCTTGATACTTTCAAAATGATATGCAATTTGTTGCCTTTCTTATACAGTATTTTCTCAAGTCGACTGCCTTCCTCAGGATAGCATGGATGTCTGTGGCTGGATAGTTCTGTGATAAGATGGCAAAAACACAAAATATTGTTTAGTTAACAAGTGATTTGGCTAACCATTAGTATGGGACAGTGTGTCATTTGTTGGCTTTTTTGCTACAATTGGAATTTTTGGTCTTAAAATGTAGATAATGGTCCCAGCAATCCAAATCAAATTGTTACCAATTTTTTATCCCTTCCGTTTGAGGGCCATCTTGGATTTCAAAATGGCTGCCATTTTCAACATATAAAAAAAAAAAAAAAAAAAACAAGCAACCTCATTACCTTCTCCTAAAAAAAGTGCCAATGTGTTTAAAATGTTAAAATTAAAAGATAAAAACCAGGTTTTAAGATAAAAAAATGGAGGTTAACATAATTACTTATATACCTACTTAAAGGCTAATAGTACTTGAAAGCAACCCTGGATTTTAGGAGTATATATTAATATATTAATGCATGCTTTGTAAAGCATTTCAATATGGCACATCTTGATCCTTTCAAAATGATATGCAATTTGCTTGCCTTCTTTCTACAGGTATTTTCTCAAGTCGACTGCCTTCCTCAGGATAGCATGGATGTCTGTGGCTGGATAGTTCTGTGATAAGATGGCAAAAACACAAAATATTGTTTAGTTAACAAGTGATTTGGCTAACCATGCTCAGGCATGAGTTATTAACATGAGTGTATTGAAAAAAGAACTGTTATTAACCCTAATGCCACATCTGTTTCTCAGATGGAGTCAAGGAAGGAGAAAAGTTGCAAATTTGGGTCAGTCTCAAACCAGGAGCCCGAAGACTGGGGATACCACGCTATGACAGTGTCGCTCTTGTGATTTTGTGCCCATGTGTGTCTTTGCTTGAGGACGTAATTGCTACACGCAAGACTTAGTGCATTTTTCTCACTCAGTGCTGTGGGATTTTTGCAAGATTCGGTGGTTCTAAGGTTAATTGCAGGGTTCCCGCTTAGTAGGATTTTGGCGTCATATGACAGACAGAATTTTCACTGGACTTAAGTTCACAATGAGTAACAAAATGAGGTCCACTTGGACGTCCACTTCTAAGCCTCTGAAAGGCAATGTTTCCAAACCTCAAAATCAAAATTTATAGGCAAAATATTTCTGCTAAATGCAGCGTTCAAAATAATGCTTATTGTGGGAAAACCAAATTCAAAAGTTTGCAATGCCAATTATATTAGTATTGTCTAACAGAAAACCAACTAGTTAGCATTAAAATAAGGAAATATGATACCTTGTAAGTTTCATCAAAGGCACAGTAGATATCAGGAAATTTTAAACACCATGTTTTTGGAAACAGATAAGTCCTGATTAGTAGTACTACAAACATTTGGTAGGCTGGACCAGATAATTCTGAACATTTGGAAATTATGGGGTCCAGTGGACTTAAGTTAAAAACCTAAGTGGAACCCTGTCTATTGTAGCCCTATTAATGCTGCCAGGTTTTGGTTCTACCCTATGGCTGTATTCTGAAAAGGGAGACTAATTTAGACCTGGGTTTAAACCAGGGTTAGTCCTTACAAGAGGGGACATTTTTTTGGTGCTTACAACATACTCTAAAAGTGTGCTTGTAACGGGTGAGAAAATTCCATTGACATGGGTGTTTCAGCACATCCATGAGGAATTTTATAAACACGTTACATTTACCTTTCACAGTATCTTGAAAGGAAAAAAGGTCCCCTCTGTAGGACTAAACCCTGGTTTTTTAACCCAGGGATAAAGTTAGTCTCCCTTTCAGAATACCAGCACTAAAAGTTAGGGTTTAGGATAGGATCCAAGGTTTGGGGTACTGTCTAGGGATGAGGGTTTTTATTTATTACAAATAAGGAGTGAGCCCTCCGAGGTATACGAAACAGTGATTACTGGGGGTATCCCCTCAAATTTGACCCAGGATAGATTGGGACAGTCAGGGTTACCATCATCTTCTCAAAACTGACTGTGATTAAAAAACATGACATATATGACTCTCTGTAATGGGGACTGATGCATTAATGTCCCCTCTGAAGGATGCTTTCATGATTAAATTGCCCAATTCCAAATGATACATGGGGAAGTGGAACTCCCATTTTTAATCAGTTTTCATTACAGAAATTAAATCCACAATGGGTTTAGTACCTGATTAATCACTGAGAACCACTGAGAATTTTGTGGAGTGATTTAATTAACCAGAAAGCCAATATTAAAGCGACACTCGCACATTGGAAAAATTAGTGCGCTCTCAAGTTTTTTCAATCAATAGTTTTTGCATGAGTTGTAAAGCATTTTGATACATTAGCCCTCACCTGGAAATGATTAAGACCAAATTCAGCACCTTATGGTAAACAGAACGATTATTCAAAAAAACACATTATGTGTTATAAAATCATATAACTGAGCTGATTTCCTTTACCAATGTTGACTGAAACAATATGATTTCCTTCTGAGAAGTGGGAATGCCCCCAAAATACAATATTTAGCACCCATAAAAGAGAAAATGGTCTAAACCCATTGACCACAGGTCACACCCTGTTAGCCTTTACTCTTCCCCAATTCCGGTTTTGGCTCAATGCCCACACGGACGCATGCACTATCATGTTGTGGCGGGACTGGAGCGGGGGGAAGTCAACATGGGAAAGGAAATCAGGCTTCAGTTAGATGATTTATAAAACATATGTGTTTTTGACATATATAAATCATGACACGGAACTGATTTACTTTACACCATATGTTGATGAAAACATAGGCATTAACCCCCGTTGAATGAATATTTTCAATCAACACCGACTGACTCAATCAGTCGGAGGTGGAACACGATATTACAGAGAGCAGCCATAGGATGCAGTAAAGGTAGTTTTTTTTTTTCTTATAGACAAAAAACGACAGAGTCGAAAAACACATGGAATCTAGTTCCCTAAAAGTCAAAAAGCCAATAACTCACCTAGAAAGTGGAGTACACCAGGGGGTGAGTAATAGGACCTTAGACTTAATAAAGTTTTTAAAATGGACCTGGCCAAAGTTTTGGAGGAGAGCCAGGCCGAGGGATCCCGCCAGAGAAAACCCAAAGCCTAAGGAATAGGCGAAGGAAAGCTTGAAAGGACTGGAGGTGCGACGTGGAGGACCTGGACGAAGAGCCTGAGCACCCGCGGAAAGGCGAAGAACAAGGGCCGCAAAGCCATGCGAACAATGAGGTCGGGACGGGAACCAGAGAAGTCAAGGCGGACCGCGTAAAGACGCGGGCCAAAGAAGCCTAACCCAAAAAAACGGGGACGCGGGCCCCCTAGAGAGGGGGGTCCGATCGAAGAAAACCACAGAATCAAACCCCACCGAGCGAGGCCCGGGGGAGGATAAAGGTGAGAGATGAATGAAGGCTAAAGGCCCAGACCCGAGGAGGGTGAGAGAAAAGGTCAGACCTGGACCCAGAAGGAAGAAGCTACAAGGAGAAGGAAATCTCCGAGCTAATCCAGGGAAAGAGGACCCGAAAGATTAATAAAGGCGAGGGCTAGCTTAAGCGACGCTGCACCCAAGCGATTGGGGGCTCCGCCAAAAAACTCGGCCGATTGATAGAACTCAGACCCCAAGAGGGACTAGCTTTCGGGTCAGAAAAGGACACGCCTTGCAGAGTGAATGGAACGAACCAACGTCAACGAAGGACGAACCGAACACCTATGCTATGGTAGGCTGAGCTAGTCGACTGAAAGATCCAGACAACGGACGATCGGGTGGGGACAGCCAACAAAGCCTCAAAATAACGACAAAAGTACCTTAGACTGCACAGAAAAGAGATGGAGAGACGATTCAGGCCTCGACTCAGAAGTTGACAGAACAACCAAGGAAAGAATGAGGCAGATCTCCGCAATACCGGGAGCCGCGGCACCACAGAACCGGGCAAACACGCACAGCGCAGTCAAAAGCTAGATTAATGATAAATAGCACTCCCAGATCGGGCCAGAGTCAATCCAGGCCAGGAAAGGTAGCAAGGGGTAAACCACCCGAGACGTCTACCAGAGGGGAAGAACCAGAGGGTAGCTCTGCAGGAACACGAGTGAAGCCCCGGAGGCGACCCGAGCCGAGAGATCACTAACTGCTCGGGGAAGCCCGAGCCGAAGCCTAACCAGTGGCGGGTTTCCTGCAAAGCAGAGGCAGGTGACAAAAGTGTAGACGGACAGAAGATCCTAAATGAGGAACTTATGGGGTACACCGAACCACCGAACGACAAATCGGTATCGAGGAGGCAAACAATAAGCCGCGTCAGGGGTGCAGAAATTTGTTCTTCCTCAGGAGCATAAATGCAGTGTTCACATAGATACTCAAGACTTTCACCCATTTCCTCGGAGCGGTGCTCCCCCAGCATCCCGCATTTTCTGGCACCCCTGAGCGGTAGCGAACTCCGGCTTACGGGCACAAAGATGCACCGAGAAGAGGTCCGCGGGCAGCTAGCCGCTTCGACACATATCTACCGAGGAGAAGTGAGTGAAGAGAGCCACCGTAGAGGTGCTATCCGAACGGGCGGAGATAACCGTTAAGATCACCAAGCCTCGCGAAAAGGGAGCAACCAACTCGCCAACCAAAACTCGAGACGTCAGACTTGGAAGAATGCCACAGCCGGGGGTTGACGCCCCAGAGACATTCCCACCGGGAGCGAGAACTCCCAAACGGCTTCTTTAAAGGTCAGGTCACAGACTTGACGACTAGGAGAGAGGGATAAAAATCCCGTCGGCAAGTGGCAGGACCACCATGGGCAGGAGCACCCAAGGTGGGGACCATGCATGCAGAAGCTAGAGAAACGTCGGAGAATAGACGCGGTAACCCCGGGACTACACAAGGCTGAGAGGCTCCCACCCCCAAGGCAAGGCAACATTGCCAGCCAGGGGTGAAAAGCCACTCAGGCTAGGCCACCCCGAAGGGGAGCCCTGCAAAAGAGCAGGACTTGTGTTAGACCCGAGAGACCCGCCGAGACCTACAGCAACCCTGAGGGGATGCCCGAGGGCCAGAGCAGCGCGACATCCCCACAAGGGAGTCAAGTCGCGGCGCTAGAGAGTGAAGTCAAACACAGGGAAGGCGGACAAAACAACACCCGAGCAACAGCCCCGTAAGAGGGGACCAGTCGCGGTGGTAGCCCGGAACTCCACGCCAACAACGGCGGATATATAAACGGTCACAATGCAGCGCATCCTGGGAAGGAAGCGCGGCAAAAAGAGGATTGAGTTGAAACAATCAACCACGGCGATCACCGCTCCAAGAGGTGAGACGCTTTCATAAAATGGAGGAGTACTCCGCGCCCGAAGGCGGGGGAGAAGAACAGCCACTAGAAAGTCCCGGAACCACCAAGCTATTCAACCCGCAAGAGACTTATAGCGACATTACGGGCACGCAGCGCGCCATGAGAGGGCATGCTGCAGCATGCACCGAGCCCCCCACGGAGGCAAGCCACGGAGGCTGCCCCACGACGGCGCCGAGAACGGAACACACAGGGGGTACCGTAACGGCGGGAACCGTAGCGAGAACTAGCGCTGGACGAACCGCACCCCCCCCATTAACCGCACACGGAACCCCGCGTGAACGGGGACCAACCTGGCGAAGCGCGGGGCGCCCCCCTAGCCCTGTGAAGCCTGGTAAGCAATGCAGCACAAGCCAGATTAACCTCGCGGGGCTAGCAGGCTAGCCATGCAGGGTGTGGCCGGAACGGCTGAACCGAAGCGGGAACCAGTGCTGGTCGAACGCCCCAGTAACCGGCACGGGACCCCGCGTTGCGCGGGGACCACATGGCGAAGCGCTGCTCGCCCCACCTAGCCGTGCAGTCTGGTGACGCATGCAGCTTACGAGCCAAAGGATTGCCCCGCGCGGCTAGCAGGTTAGCCATGGGGGAGCAGTGAGCATAAACGACCACAAGCGGCGCCCCGTAAACGGGGCACGAGGAAACCACCTCAGGGGCTGAACGAATCAAGCCCCGAGAAAGGTACCACGGCAGCGCGCGGTTGCAGAGTCCGAGGACCTCTAAACCACGAGCGCCGGTTGTCGGTACTGGCGATGGATCGGCCCGAGAAAACCCGGGCGTCACCATAGCAAACACACGCCACGGACAGACTGCAGCCGCCCCATCCCACAGGGAAAGGCAGAGCCAGACCACGCGTAGCCTGCACGATAAGCACGAGCTAAATCAGGCGAGGACAGCGCCGGCCGCGTGCTAGCTTGGCTGGCCCCCGAAGGAGCGGCAACTAGCACGCACTATGAGCAAAACCGAAGGCCTGCCGTACGGAAGTATTTTGGGGGGGCAGCCGCCAAAATCCCCAAGGGAAAAAGGCAGACCCGAGACCGCGCTTGCCTGCACCGGAGAAGCCCCAGGCGAGACCAGGCGAGCCAGCGGCCGGTGCGAGGTAGATGGGCGGAACGCCGGGATGGAGAGAAACGCCCCACTAACACGCATGAAGTAGCCGAAGCTACACAACATCTTTTTAGTTGCTCCCAAAGCAGGGGGCCGCCTTGGAAGAATCTCGGACCGGAGCCCGAAACACCCACCCCCCTTTCCCGTAGCGGAAACATACCCAGGGAAACTGTGTCAATGGCGAAAACCATTGAAAACAGAAAGGCCACCGCCAAAAGAACAAGCACCAAAGGGAGCGACAGCGGAAGCAAAGAACCGTAATGAACGAACGGAAAAAGAGGGTCGCGGGCGGCAAGGATAAAGACGTGAAAGAGTGGGGTGAATTGAAGCGAGGCCAGATGGGCGCGTGTGCCGGAACGAAAACGAGCGATGAAAAACAAAGGAGAGCCGCGGTAAGACCCGGCCCCGCCCAAACGCGGGAGACAAAGATACCGTCGCGGTAAACAAAAGTCACACACGGTTAAAGAATTTTCCAAAGTCATTTCCAACATATTTATAAAATAACAAGCAGAAGAATAAAATAATAGACACCCACTCACCAAAAGAACTGTTTTATGATAGTATGGCAACTACTACAAGAAACAGAAACAGGCTCACCAAAAAGCAAAGCATCCAAAGCACGGCAACCAATGCGGCAATGGCTGCCTTTGTTACATTCTTTTTCCCGCTAACAAGATCACAGGACAGATCGGCGGCAAAAAGGATACACAATAAAAACTCTCCATGGCGTAAATAAAAGTCGCTGTTTATTCCGTTCCGAATGAGCGTTATAATTCCAGTATATAATCCAAGAATATAAGCAGATAGTTGTTATAGTAGTGGGAGTATTCCGTATGAGACGCCAACCTGTCCAGTATCAAAAATCTCAGTTTAATTTTGGATGCTAATGACAGAGCTGCCGGTAAACACGCGTCCGTGTGGTAAGGCGGCCAAAACGGCAATTGAGGAAGATAATGGACTAAGCAGGGTTGTGACTGGGGCAATGGTGAGACCATTCTCTTTTTAGGGTGCTAAAAAGGTTATTTTGGGGCATTCCACTTCTCAGAAGGGAAATGCATAGTTTTCAGTCAACATTGGTGTAAAGGAAATCAGTCAGTGTAATGATTTGTATGTCGCCGGCGTCATGATTCGCAGACGACGAAAAGGCGAATAACCATAAGAAAACGCACGCCGTATGCATGTTTCCCACGGCATGCACCCTGCTTCACCGGTCTGTGACCTTTGTGGTTTTAATATCAATGAGTATGAGTCTATGATCTTCATGTATATTATACACATTTGTAATTAAAAGTATGGACAACTTAAAAATTAGCCTACAAATACTGGATGTCTTTAATGTTATTAACGTTCATCTGTTTTGGTTGTTATTTTTATGGTAAAAAGTATCTCGTTCTTCCAATGGCCTCGCACTATCATTTGAGAGCAAATGGAAGAAGAAATTGCATATTTGTGAAATGTGCCAGTGAACTTTAAACAAGTACTTTCATTTCAATCTGTCTATTATGTAAGAGGTAGTACTAAACCTTGCCACGGTGCATTCATCAGGATAGTCGGCCTTGCCCGTCTGGGTCATGCCGCAGCCCTAGCCTTCGGCTCTCACGCTGCCTGCATGGACAAGTACGGTTGTATGCGATTAACAGAGCAAATGCAATGGGTTCGGTCCATATCCTTATTGTATAACACACGATACCATGATTTTTATCTATTGACTTTGTGATCTTGCAGTTTAAAACATGTCACATTGTTAATGTGAACGATGAGGCATCCTTAACACTGCCAATCAGGACTTGAACAACGGCCTAGACTCAATCACTGTGGCAATGATAGCCTGGTCTAGGACTGCCTTGTTGAGCAACTGTGATAGCAGCTGAAACTCTAACGGGTCTCTAATGACTGATTTTATGTTCGTGCATTTGTCAAACTTATTATTTGTACTTTGTAGGCCTCCAGATAATAGAGACATTCATAGTCTAGACCTTACTTTATATCTGGATATTTGGCAAGTGCTGAGGATGTGCTAATCCAGATAAAATTTAATCGACTTTAGGTTTATTCCACTCAAATAGATTCCATGCCTACTAATGATAAATTTGTTATCCCATGGTGATATTTGTTGTCCTTATAAGAGCGGTGAAGCGGAGGTCAAATGGGGTAACGTTGGTATGGGCACATTGCTGTGGAGGATGAAGAGCATGTTTTAAGAATGGCCTTTGTTCAAGGGGGGAGGTTTCAGAGGGGTGAGCAAAGAAGACATGGAAGCAGCAAGTGGAGGCGGAAAGCAGGAGGGTTGGGTTGAGGATGTTACTGGAATTGGCTAAGTGGGAGGGGTAAGGATGATTCTGTAGAATGAGGTGAATCTGGCCACCCCAGTTCACGGGGACCAAACTGAGTTAAAACTTTGCATTTTACAACTTTGGATTTAGTACTTTCTACTACTACTACTGCTTGCTAGCTACTAACAGTGATGCAAACAAATGAACCAACACATTAATACCGGTACAATGGATAGGGCTAATTGTGAAGTGGCTGTATTGTGTCTGTTTGGTACAAGTTATATTTGTGAAGTAGAACGCTAATAAATAAATTACATGAATTAAAGGTGTTGGGCGAAGGCATATAGCTCACGACTGGGCATATTACTTTTGAATTAGATCCAAGCCAATGATCCCTTCCTGATATAGGATGTATGGTTGATCAAAATATTTCTGGCTAGTTTGGAAATGAAAGGAAGTACACAGCCAGATTTTTCCATGGAAGATATCTATTTTATTTTATTTAATCGTTATTCATTCAGGAAATTCCTTCAATACAAATTATTGGTCTCCCAGGAAGACCTGATAAACAAATAATTACAGTATACAATTAGAGAAAAAAACTTATGGACATAATCTTACATACCACATATACATGTTAGGTGCTATGTAAAGATTCGTACATATATACATACAAATAACACTGTAGCACTTTGAAGATGTAGCAGGACACACACACACACGCAGGCTTCGTCAGATGCAGCACACATGACTCACAGGTATACATACCAAATGTAACCCAGCACACATAACACAATGCAAGCATGTACACCTACCCCCCCACCGGATGCATTACCAACACCACCACATTTCCATTTACATAACACATAAAAATATGTCAACCAGGATATCATGTGGTTATGGCACTTTTTTAAAAGTAAACAAACTCATGGAATCTATTTTACTTCGTGTGCCTTTTGGTAGATTATCCCAGAGTACAGCTTGCTCTGTAGCTGGAATGTTCTTTTACAGCGTTTTGTTATTCATGATGGAATGATCACCTTGTTCTTAGCCTACTACGAGTGTTTAGAATGTGTTGCACTGGTAAAATTAACACAAGAGGAGATATAAGCAGGAGCAAAAGCTTAATGCATTTAAAAGTTAAAATAGATCTGATTATTCCATCTTCTCCTCAGATTAGTCCAACCACGGTCTTTCATCATCATTTTGTCACCGAGTTCGAATGTCTGCAGACAAAGGACACGGCAAGTCTGTTTTGCAAAATTTTGGAGATCATTCTGGTGCCCAGTATTGGAATTGGACCAACCAGAACTGCAGTAGTCAAAATGAGGAAAGATCAAGGCTTTGGCAAGCATTTTGACTGTAGTATGATGAAGATAATGCTTAATTCTCATGATTACACCAATTCTCTTGGAAACATTTGAACACACATAATCGCATGATTGCTCCCAATAATACGGATCAAAATAACACCGCCGATACTTGTAGAGTTGATCTTTCAATAGACCTTTTCATACATTACGAGACATATGTGTATAATTATTTAGTTTCTGTTGATTTCCACAACTGATTTAGTTTTTTTTATGTTAAGGTAAGTTTTCTTTGACTTTAACCAATGAGCAATTTTAGTCAAGTTAGTGTTAGCTCTTTTGCAGGGTGATTGGGTCAGATGAACTGACAAAGGGTATCGTCATCTGCATACATAACACATTTGCATGAAACTGATTCATGTAAAGAATCAAAAATTATAAATAAAACGAGGAACAGATTGATCCTTGAGGTATCCAATACAATTGCTTTAAGTCTGAAGTACAGAATTAATATTAACAGCTTGTGATCTATCTTTTAGATAAGACTTAAACCAATTTAATGCATTACCAGTGGATACCATACTTCTTTACTTTACTAAGAAGTAGATATTGATTTAAACACCCACCAAACACACAAAAACCACCAATACCAGTATCAAAAGCCTTCTTTAGATCTAAGAAGATAGCTCCCTGTTCTTTCCTATCATTTATGTTATTAAGGATGATGAATCAGTTACATTTAAAAGAGTAGTATTAGTACTGTGTTTACTTCAAAACGAACTGACACTGATTTAAAATGTTATTATAGAAGATATGTACCTGATCATGTACTCACGCTCAAAATTTTTTGATAAAATAGGCAGAACATAAATGGGCCTATAGTTGTGTAACCCACTTTTGTCCCACCCTCCTTGAGATAAGGTGTCCTTCGCTTTTTTCCAATCAGATGGGAAACTGAATTTGGTCAAAAAAGGTTTACAATATATGCAGGGGGTCACAATGATTGTGCTGACAACTTGAGGAGTTTAATACAAACATTATCAATACCTGTAGCTATATTATTAGAAAAGTTACAGATCTGATCAAATACAAACAAAGGAGATAATTTTTAAAATATCAAAATTGAAAATTAGTTGTAATCTCAGGGTTAGAAGTAAATTATCAAACTATGATTATTATCATTACTAGTATTATTAAATTTAATTGCCCAAAGTTTTACCTACCGGAGTGAAATACCCTTATTGATCTGCCATCTCCTTATCATCAACAAGTAAAACTAAATTTGTTTTAATATTAGTTACAGTGATGTATTCTTTGGAATTAATTCTTAATTGTACTCCAAAGTTTCCTAGGATCATTATATTATCATTAATAGCATTATTACAGTAGTTCTTTTTCATGTTTGTTAAGTTTATTTACTTGGTTTTCTAACTGCCTAGCCATTGCCCATCATGTGGATCATTGTTGTATGAGCCTTGAGAAGTAGTGTCACTGTCGTTTGAAAGTTTCATATATTTGCTTGTAATCCCCTCAGGAAGGGAGCCCTTGACTCTCTTCTCCTCACAGTACAATGGTGTATCACAAGCCCTTATCAAACAAGTCCCTAAAAGTGCAGTAGGCCTTGTCAACATCACCAATGTTCAACAGGCTCCAATTAATTTCTTAATTGTATCAACAATCATTATCATTAAATTTTTAAAGCACTTGATTTTCAACTATCTAGGTGGTACTTTATGTTTTCTTATTCTTACGAGTTAAATAAATGACTTGAGTGGTCAGATATTCCTACACTGTGACACCAGAAGATGAACTGTTATCTGGTTTGGAAACAAAGCCAGATCAAGAATGTTTTTTGTAAGTTTCAGTTATTCTAGTTTATTCATGAATGAGCTGCTTCCTATTACTATGAGAAGCCAGAGTGTTAATTTTATATTAGAGTTAGGTTTCTTACATAAATCATAGTGTACAATCCCCACCGTAATAACATCATCATAGTAGGTGGTGGAGTTTTTGGAAAATTTATCTAACTTGTCAATGTAATCAGCAGAAGAGTCTGGTGGTCTATAAACGTACCAAGAGGAATAGTCCCTTTGGGGTGTGGTAACTTAAAGCTATACCCAAAGTGCTTCAATGCCATTGTTATGCAAATCAAATTCTCATTGAATACCACACCTTTCTTTTATAAGGCCGCAAAACCACCATAGCCTCCATGTGCACTCTATCTAATCTACATAAAGTGTACCCATCAATAGAAAACTCCCTCACTGTCATTTAACCATCCTTTCCCAAGTCTCAGTACACTATACAACATCAATACATTTTGATGTAATAAACCTTACCTGAGTCTACCTTGTTACGGAGACTACGAATATTTATGTTGCAATTTTGACCTTTGTTTAACTTACAATCATAGTCAAAATTTAAAATGAAGTTCATATTAGATCTCGAGAGAAACCAGTTTATCACAAAACCAAGTGTTAACTTTGCTTGGCATGAGAATTAATACATGTAAAATGAAAATCAATGTACAGTTGTCACACGATTTAGAGTTGCGCAATCATATTTTACGAAAGACATTTGCCACAAGTACTATGTGGTATTGTTTTAGAAAGTTCTATACATTACAGCATTATACACAAATTCTTCTATCACTGCAAATACCTGTTATCGGATTGAATGTCCCTTCTGACACATAATTCAATAGATTGTCCAAAACTGGCTTAAAGTTCAGAGTCAAATTCACTTTACGTCCATTTGTTTGGTTTCTGCAAATCCTTAAGTTGGCGATAGTTGAATGAATTCCTTGCAAGAATAGAAGTTTCCTTTTCTGTTAGAGGGATCCATCATGCGCAGTTCATCAAGTCCTATGTTGTCATTAGATATACTAAGTCCAATTTCCTGAGGATTCACAAATCCCGAACCCGAAATTATATTCTGTTATCCAGGCTGAATGTCCCAGTGTTTGTTGAGTAGTCATGAGGATATGCTAGCAAACAGTTTGGCCTGTGAAGAAATTGGCAGTAGTAAGGGATTCTAACAGTGATATACACTCAGGAGTGAGGCCGAATGAATGTTTCTTAGTTCCACAGTGAATTATTATTGCAGTAGCTAATAGCTACTACAGAGTAGACACGGATTAACCACCTACTAGATGATACACCGCGCGGCAAGGATTCCTGTATTTTTTGCCACATTGACAGATAGTGTACCACAGCCACAGCCGCACTGTCTGGATTTAGTCTACGTGGTTACAATGGCTCTCGGCGCGTATGGTATAATCATCAAGCCAATTTAGTTTTTTTTAGATATTTTGGGCATACATTTGCATTTTTATAAATTGTGTTGATATTCTTTTTTAATGATGTCCCATTCAAAATTCATGATTGCTTTAAAAAATTATAAACAAAATGCTTAGCAGCGAACAGTGTATAGCGTCCCTCCTTTTGTCTCTATCAAACTGGTTGTGTAGTAGCTGCTGGTCTAGTCCGGTACTGTCCATACCATATCCACCGTCTCTCCACGTAGTGGGAAACTAAGGGGTAGCCATAATATTAGTGTACGACATTGGATTAGACAGCAATCACTGTATACCTCACAACTATATATACTTTCTAAACCCTGTCCGTAGCTAGTGCATTACAACTAAAACTCACACAGTGTAACAATGACTGTGCCAGTAGACTTGCCTGCGTTAGCACGGTGTAGCGCCGTATAGGCTACCATGCGAATACGAAAACGGCCGTGTATACAGATTTTACAATAGATTAAAAATAAAAAATTTTGATAAGAAAACATCACAGATAAAAGTGTTGGGGAGCACCTACCTGAAGCATCTTGATAGGAAGGAAAATCATTACTCAGTACGGCATTTCTTTGTAAGCTGTAAGAACAAATAGACAAAGTCACATATACGTTAGTGTTATATTTTGAACACAAAGTTACAGTCATTGGATTCACTGTAAGAGGCACAACAGGGTCACTAAATGTAAGTCGAGGTGCATAGATTGCATTATACTCTCTGCACCTACTTGTACTCTGTAAACATAGAAGGTTACAAAGGATATCAATAAATCCCACACAAGTTCTCACAAGGACTGCCATAATATTTGTCGGCTTATATGACCAGTATTTGTTTATCAGTGTAAGAGATTGGTTTTGCTGTACCACCATGCGCAGTGTCTTCAAGACGCGTGCGATTTAGGTACTGTGCCTAAGAGGGTATAAGTGCATTTTGTAGTAAGTCGCGATAATGCTGCGCAGTGCATCGAGATTTATCTTGTACTTTGTGTTTATGAAAGTGTAGTATCTATGCTTTATTCTGTTAAAGGAATGAAACATATGATAAGAGTACCTTCCTCATGTGCTATACGACGGGAAGAAGCTGTCTGGAGCAGATGTGAAGAATTAAGGGGTATCATAATGTGAGCTAGTAATGCATTAGCTTCCACAAGCCAGTGATGTCAATAAGTTCAGGCAAGTAATTCTTGCGTGGCATTTCAAGTGCCGCCTTTAAACACGCTTGTGGGTCTGCAGCGCTTTCGTCGACGCTCGCAATTTATGCTGCGGTCACTGAACAGCGCACTGACATCACTTACTCTCGGGAGATAATGTGCACTCCATTTGATAAATACGGCCTAAGTCAGTAATTTCTCCATTTCAAAGCATACATTTATAAATCGGCACAAATGTTGCAAGGGTACAAAGAGCTTCAAGTTATAGTGAACAACTTAATTATCATGGCACAGCCCACAACAAATTAAAACTCAGGTCTTTTCTCATCTGAAAATAATGAGTCCCATAATCCCTTGACATCTGGAATAAAAGACGAGAAAAAGGGTTTCTGTTAACAGATGTTCAACCTTTTTTTCTGAAGTTTCAGGAAATCAAGTCTGCCAAAAAGTTTTTGAGTCCGCGGTAGTATTGTGTAGTAACTTTGGTCACCGATCGCTGATAGCCCACCGCACCTTTTTTTTGGCTATCAATCCCCATCTATTTCTGAAAGTAGCATTTCTCCTGGTTTTTCTCTTTCTCCTCTAAAATTAGACCTCTTCTTAAAATTGTCTCTGAAAACATTCTTAAGGGGTGCTGATTCAGCACCGCTAAATCGATTTGCACCCCCTCCAAGTGGTTGAAGTCAAAATTTTCATCCTTTGTGTGGCATTTAACATTAACAGTCATGGTTCAGGATTTATGTCTAAACCGTAACTCTGATGTCACTTTATGCTGGACTTTCCCATGTCATGCTGGAGCTTCTTTGCAACACATGCTTTAAGAAGCTGACATGGGGAACATGCTTACAAATCTGTAAACCGCCTATGGCGGTATGGACGGATTGCCTTTTTCTCCCTAGGGTATGTGCAGCTCTCTGGGGCGTTGAATAATATGGGTGTACATTGTGATGTATAGTCCTATACTTTGATGCCACGAAGGTGGAGAAGCAAAAAAGTCCATACGCCAGTCTGCCTCATGGAATGACACATTGAAAGCTAAAGTGGCTGTTTGGACCCAACCCACAAAACTCCATATCGGCAGTTAGGCGGTGCTCAGGAGCTTACAAGGCATATGTCTAAACACTTTCAGTCTATAGACTAAAATTATATTGAGTTTGGCTACTCTTACTCATCTAGAAAAAAAATTGCCTTATTTTCAGATAAATGTTTGACCTTTTATTGCATTTCCCCCCCTTGTCAGACAGGGGAGGACCCTGGGGGAATTGATGGCTGGTAGTAGGGGCTTGTGCCTTCCTACACTATGTCTACGTTTGTGTAGCTCTAGCTTCTCTTGAAAAAAAAGTTATGGCAAAATGTTTCCTTTTGGTAAATGTGAACCTTTTTTTGACATTTACCCCACCCCCGGTCAGACCCAGGGGAGGACCCTGGGGGAATGGATTCCCATGTTAGTAGGGCTAGTGGCCCTCCTACAATATATCTAAGTTGGTACTCTAGCTCATCTGGGAAAAAAGTTATGGCAAAATGTTTACCTTTTTTGTGAATGTTGACGCTTTTTTGACATTTCCTTCCCCACCCCTTGTCAGACCCATGGGGCCCTGGGGGCTTGATGGCATGGTTAGTTAGGGGCTT
This sequence comes from Ophioderma brevispina, assembly GCA_023653785.1. NCBI lineage: Eukaryota > Metazoa > Echinodermata > Ophiuroidea > Amphilepidida > Ophiodermatidae > Ophioderma > Ophioderma brevispina. The sequence continues at coordinate 14,664 of JAMKCH010002130.1, read as the reverse complement.
GTGGCCTTCCTACAATATATCTAAGTTTGGGTACTCTAGCTCATCTGGAAAAAAAGTTATGGCAAAATTTTTAACCTTTTTGTAAATGTTGACCTGTTTTGAATTTCCCCACGCCCCTTGTCAGACCCAGGGGAGACCCTGGGGGAATGGATTCCATGGTATAGGGGCTTGTGCCCGCAATATTTCTAAGTTTGGGTACTCTACTCATCTGGGAAAAGTTTAGGCAAAATGTTTACCTTTTTGTGAAATGTTGACCTTTTTTGACATTCCCCCACCCCTTGTCAGACCCAGGGGAGGACCCTGGGGGGAAATTGAATGCAGGTTAGTAGGGGCTTGTGTCTTCCTACCATATATCTAAGTTTGGTACTCTAGCTCATCTGGAAAACAGTTATGGAAAAAAAAAAAAAAAAAAAACAAAAAAAATGTTTACCTTTTTGTGAAAGTTGACCTTTTTGACATTTCCCCAACCCCTGTCAGACCCGGGGGGGGGGGGATCCCTGGGGGGAAGGAGGTCCATGGTTTAGTAGGGGCTTGTGCCCTCATACAAATATATAAGTTTGGTACTCTAGCTCTCTGGAAAAAATTATACAAAATGTTTACCTTTTTTGTGTCCAGACACACACACTTACTACAGCGTACACACACACGTCCTTACATCCGAGCATGCCATTTCATAACCGGATTTTGCTACGCAATCCGTCCAAAATGGCAAATCATTATTTGGCTTGGACCAATGAAGACGCACCTGTGGGTTTCACTAAATACTGATGATCGAATGTCATTAATTAAAGAGACACTTCTCAGTGATTTATCCACAGAGTGAAAATATTTGAAATTTGGCAGGAATAGTTTAAAGTGGAAGGTATCTGTAGAATTTCGTAAGTTAAATTTTCCAATTAAGAAATTAACAGAAAAGGAAGAAACGGCAGTGTCAAAGATGCGAATCTCCATTTAAATACTGTTGTAGAAAGTGTCCGTTCGGACACTTATGACTAAATAACTGATTTTGGGGTCTTCAATTAGGCTGCGTTGGTGTATCACTTGCAGGGTAGTTATAGAATACCATACTAGTTCCAGGCATGGCAAAAATCTAGATTTTTGATGATTTTTTTGTTATCGATTTATCAAATCACGATTAGGGGCTTTAAAAAAAGTACTTTCCTAAATTCCAGTAAATTAATATTTTCGTTAGATTACAAAGTCAAATCTCTCTCTCCTGTTATATTGTTGCTGTTTTTACTCAATGTGATTCTTCATTATTTAATTTCCTCAGCCAAAGCAGTCCAACAATGCTGGGGGGGGGGGAGCAGGGGGCAGAGTCTGAGTGCCTCCTTGGGAAATATTTTTGAGGGAAAATTGGTAAGGCAATAAACAAAACTGTTTGTTTGCCGTAATGGAGGAAAAATATGGGTGTCGGTCATGGATATTTTTTAGATTTTCACAATGTTTTACTCTAAAATGAATACAACAAACTATTATTTAAAGGTGCGTGTTCCAATCGTCTTTGGGACCCCCCAGATTTACCCGGAAGTAGTATCGATTTTAATATCAGATGAAAGGCCGTATTTTTCTCATTGTCGTCCTAAAATTTGAGCCCTCAAATCCATTTCATTCCCAAGATATATACAAAAAACTGCCGTTTTAGTGGTTAACCACCAATATTAGCACAGTATTGAATAGGGCTTTGCAACATGCATTATTGCGTCTACAATCAAAACCGCAAGTTTGTTTCCCACGGTACTTGATTAGGGTGTATGTGCAAGTGCCAGGCTCTCATATCAAGTAGAGAACACAATACACATAAATCGGAACAAGCACCTTTAAAAGTGATCAGTGATTCACTAAAAAAAATAAAAATATTTGAAATTTGCAGGAATAGCTTAAAAGTGAAGGAGAAGTCTGTAAAATTCCCATAAGTTATTTTTTGCAACTGAAAAATTAACAGAAAATAAAGAAAACAGCAGTGTTCAAAGATATGAATCTCCATTCAGTTATGTGTTATAGAAAGTGTCTGTACGGACACCAATGACTAAAATATCCGATTCTGTCCTTATCAGGTCGCTTTCAGGATTAGCACTTGTAGGGTATATTGGGATAGCTATACGTGTTACAGACATAATATGCAAAATCTTTTTTTTTTATTTTCTAATTTAACAAATGAACGATAGTGCCTTTAAAGTTTTTTCAATGCTATAGCAAAGATATTTTATTTCACTTGTTGTAGCTGTTTTGTTGTCTTGTTTTGATGTTTTTCGTCTTTGTGTTGGTAATTTTTTTTAAATTGTAAATTTCATGGGTCCTCAACATTTTTAAAAATTTTGTGCTAATTTGCAGAACAATTTTTGAGTCGGCAGGTTTTTTTAGGGTCGGTCGAGTTATGGCAAATAGACTTTTTTTTTGGCCAAAGGGAAGTAAAAATATTCATGCTAAATCAGACCTTTTTTAACCCTTTAGACCTTGAAAGTGGGACAATTTTGCCTGCAATCAGGAAATGTTTGTGCTAAGTGGGAACTTTCCCCTTTGCAATGACTAGGCTGGCTACCCACCCTGGACTGCTTTGCTTTTGAAATTATTCCACCAACCAAACCTATTACAAAATGAGAGTTGTACTTACCAGGTAATGGGAATTCTTGTGATAATAATAATGTTAACCATCTAAAACTAAAGAATTCCATCTTTAGATCTTGTTCCTGGAATTTTAACCAAACCTGCAACAACAAATTACAATCAACTACCTGTTAGGGTAAAGTGATTTCATGATCAAAATACAGGGTATATTACACTAATTGATGTTACTGACCAAAATGCTAGATCTGCTTTTGCTGCTTGCATTTTTTCCTACCATTAAAATGTGTTAGTATTAGTAAGAGCACATTCATCACAGACCCCTTGAGCTACATCACCAATTGTGTCATTAGGATGACTATGGACTCACATTTTCTGAGTACTGACATAGAATATTGACCAAACTGCCATTTGGTAAGGTGCACCATTTGTGATAGTGCTGTTTGCGAGATTTTTAAAACTTAATTTTTGTACATATTTAAGTGTAGAGATGGACAGCTTATACCAATATAACTTATATAATTTTATTCTTTTTATTGCCAAATTTTCCTTCCACTAAAGCTGATGGTTTTCATTCTTGTAAACAAGAATTATGCAAGGTTTAGTCTGTAGAGTGGATTAATGAATTTCCTTCTGCCCATGTAGACATCCAGACAGGCTGGCAGGCATCTGCATGAACACATAGGTCCATTACAACATGTTACTGTGGGGACCAAAATAATGGAACAAGCACATTAATCAATTTTAAGTCCTCACCCCATGGACAAATGTGCCCAAGTTTCATTAAGATTAGAGTTAGACTTTGCAAATGGAAGAACTTTAACATGCTAAGTTAACATTTTTACTACTGCCAAACAAACAGACGGCAGATGGTTTATAGTCTCCATTACAAACTCCTTCCACAGGTACCACTAACCTTTCTCACCATACACCTACCTTAAGATCACACTTTTTAATCATCAGCATCAGCTTGACCATCTTGGCATTGATACCCTCAGGTGAGTCATCCAAGGACTTGATGAAGTTGTCTCGGATTTGAGACATCAGATTTGTGAAGCAGAAAAAAGTGTCTGCCTCTGCATGTTCTGTGTGATAATGAATAGAAAATCTGTTTACATATTGAATTGGTTATATCTGATATTGGATTAGTTTTCTACCATTTACGATACAGGCAGTCTAATTGGCTCATTACAGGACATAACAAAAGATGGTCCTTTGAGTAACCGATCAAAATACTGTTTCTATATTTCTGTGTACACCGTTACACCATTTTTACAGTTTCTTTGATTTGCTTATTACAAGATACTGCCTTACAAGTAACCAATCAGAGGAGTTCTTCAATGCTGATAAATGGTTAGTTAGTGACAGGGGTTCCATTCTGACTGAACTGATGATTTACACCATACAATAAATTCAGTGTATATACAATGGGGAAAATTCCACTTATTGAAGTTGAAGGGTTTTATGAATTACAGCAGGATCAAACATTTTCACACTAAGCTGATGATCGATAGAATATGTAATTGATCATCATTTTGGAAGACCAATGTAGCTGCAATCTTTATGCAGCAATAAATTTGGGGGGGCACGAATATGATTTTGGGTGTGAAAGCTTGTTTATATCCAAGGGCTTCCCATTCATAAATACTGAAACTTAACTTACAAAAAATTACAGCAACTTATCTTGAGGGTGCTTTCAGGGCATGCACCCCCAGGCTCATGCCAAAACATGTAAAATCAGCCTTTTTCAGCTATTAGAGGCCCACCCCCTTTCAAACAGTTGTGAAGTGGTGTATGAATAGAAAAAACCTACCTCTCCATTCTTCCTTGGGGTCCTGTGCAAACACATAATATACTGGCCCAATGATTTCATTCATTCCCTGTACATAGCTCTGTCCTGGATTCAGTTTAGCATAGAGAAATAAAACCCTCTCTACTACCTCCCAGTGTGCCTCCTGGCCTTCTGGTAACACTTCATGGCCAAAGTCACTTGTGATTTTGGAGTTTTTACCTGTAGCGGTCTGTGGAAAGACAAGATAGAGTACCATCTCTGAAGTTTGTTTCTTATTCAAAATGCACTGTCCATTTTCCTGGGTTTTAAGAACACATGCTTACAAATTCTATTACTTCTAACGACCTATTACTAAATGTTACCCTTTGATTTGTCCAGTGCCTCATATACTGCCCGTTAAGGGCAGTGTGAAACCTTGAGTTGTCGAGTTCTATTTTGGTCTTGTAACTTTGGCAAATATTTGATTATTGTATGTAAGAGTATATCCATTTCTATAAGAAATTGGACCAATTGAACCCCGATGATGGCCTCAGATTAATGTAAACTTTCCGTTATTTGAGAAAATCTAAAAAAACACGATTTGCCCCACTTTCCAGACCGCATTAACAAACCATTTGCATTTTCATGATATTCTTGTGTTATGTTTTTAGAAACATGAACAAATTTTTTGTCTATGGACGTTTTTTCATAATTTTTTAAAAATGAGCTTACTTTGAAATATAAGGACCAAATGTCAAAAAAGTGGATTTTACTTTTCTTTCTTTTCAACATTTGAGTATATTATTGGAGAATATCTTAGTTAGAATCGAAAAATGCACATTGAGAAACCTTCCCTAGAGAAGACCGATTGCTATCTGTAGGAAAAGTTAACCTTACACCCCTTTCCTTCGTATTTTTGGCGTTCATCTGTCTGAAATTTGCCAAATTTTGCGAAAATTGAACAATTGAGAAATCTGTGTTTTAGTAAAGTGACTTTTCACGCCCATTTCAGCTGGTCTCTTTCTCAAATAACTTTATCTTTGAATTCCAATTGAGTAGGTTTGTGCAAGTGATGAAAATACTCTTTCTTGCACTATTGAATCAACCTATTTTGTCCTCTACTCAGAATAAGGAAGAAATGTAAAATTTCATGTGGTCTCATTTAGCGGCTTTGTTTACTTTTGGTCAAATTAATTATTTTTCGTTTTTCCCAGATGGCGTTCGCGCAAAAGTACATGAAAAACATGCGCACTCTCATTGCAGCAAAATTTCAACCCGCGGCGCGATGGTGCGCCTTGCTCCTGACGGGCGTGAAAATGTGCTTAAATTCCCCGCCGTTTAGACCAATCGGTTTTTTGGTGACTTTGAATGGTCAAAAAATTAGCTGTTTTAAAAAAATCGGCAAAAATACAGCTTACAGGATTGTTTTCAGTGATAGACCTTTGTTGGGTAACTTAGAACACAGTTTTGATGTTTAAATTTTGGGCAAAAAATCAGAAATTCGTGTAAAAAACAAAAGCTCCAGGTACACCACTGACGGGCCTTAAGTTACAATAAGGGTTGATCACAAGACACATTTTAAGCCTAGTGTTGACAATTGACAGCTTATTATGAAAAATGTGTCACTAGCGAGTCATTCAACAAACATGTCACATGACTAAATTACCGGGTTTGAAACGCAAGACAGCATGGCACATTTGAAGTGCAGTTTCGACAATATGGAACACTTTGAAAATGTGCCAATGGCGATTCATCAAACCATGTCACCTGACTAAATTACAATAATGGGTTGATCATAAGACAGCATGACCCATTTAAGTTCGTAGTTTGGACAATATGTAAATTAATGAAAATGTGGCACTTGTTGAAACAATGGCAAAATACTTTTTAAACATAAAAGTTAGTTTCACGTTCTTTGGTGGTTAACAAAATCTTATCTAACAACTTCAAAACTTTAGGAAAAGCATTCGAATGTTCCTCATTACTTTAAAGTTAGTTATACCAAATAGACTATATTAGAGAGAATCAGATAACAAACTATGTGTGAACTAAAGCAATTTTCATTTAGGAATTTTCGACCTCATGGTAAATGATATCTTAATCAAAAATACTAATTGAAGATACAAACTGTATACAAATATTGTGAAATGGGATGGGTTACATTCAAAATACTTCAAGTTCACTTGCCAAGATCCCCCTGGTTGGGGAGCCAATATGGAATGGAAGTCTCATTAATATGCACAATAATGACGACACAGTGCATGGTTAGTATATACTTGCAAGCACCACTACCATCATAACCAAATTGCACTCAAAATTTGGACACTGGGATCTGGTAAAGTTCGCCATTGTAATAACAACCAATCTAAGCAAAATATGCTTAATTAATTTCTTAAAATTAAAAATTTCTATAGTAGGTAAAATAATGGGAATTGCATAAGAACATAAGAAATGTTCTCATCTAGGGGGTAAATGCATTTTTCAGAGTATAGCTGAAAGAGAAAAAATGTCCATTCATGAAGGACTAACCCTACCCAGGTTTAAAACCTGGATTAAAGGAGAATCCTGGTTAAAACTGGTTTAAAGGTGAAGAATCCTGGTTAAAACCTGGTTTAAAAAGAGAATCCCTGGTTAAAATACCTGGTTTACAGGATAATCCCTGGTTAAACCTGGTGTAACAAAAAAGGAGAATCCCTGGTTAAACAACCTGGTTGAATTACAAGAAGAATCCCTGGTTTAAAAAAACCTGGTTTAAAGGAAGAATCCCTGGTGTAAAACCTGGTTTTTAAAGGAAGATTCCCTGGTTTAAAACCTGGTTTAAAGGAGAATCCCTGTGATATACCAGCCTTAGGTTGGTTAGGGTTTGGGCATTTATTTGCTCACACAATGATCAATCCACTTTTCCCCAACAATCTGAATTGGTGCAAGAACATTAATTTTTTTTGACCTCAAAAAATTGCAAGATAATAATTTTGGTGTTGTTTAACGTAGAGGATGAAAGAATGGACATCTCACAAGTTCTATAGTATAAGTACCGGGGAACATGCATTTGCTGTACATATAAAGTAGGTATAATTGTACGAAATCTAAACCAACATCTTGGCCATGCCTAAGGATTAAAAAAAGTTATAGTTTGCCCTATTTGTGGGTTATAGTTTTAATAGTTATAGAATAATAAAAGTTTAAAGGTCTCCTGGGGAAAAGTTTACAGAATGCAACGATTCTTTCAAAATGGTCCCAAATTCTTTAAATAGTCCCAAAGGACCAGTAAATATAATACTTGAACTCCTTTCAGCATTGGGATTAGTAATTAGAGGTCAAAATGTAAGTATGGTCTACATATTCTATGGGTCATTAATGCTTACCATCTAATTTACATACTAAAATGTCAAATCAGGGCAAATTGCCTTTTCTGTTATTGGATATGAATAGATAAACACTTGAAACTAGTTTCGTCAAATCGGATCACTCTGAAAGAATACCCCAGCATCACTTGACCATTATGAGCCTATATGGGCCCTAAACTAATGACCATAGAAATGGCACCCTATATACCATTTTTTAATCCTGTCATGACCAGATGAGTACTTTGGTGTATGTTCAAAACAACTAGACCTGGTTCCTTTTTGACCCCTTTACAAATTTACCCCCTATATGTTCCCCACTGTTGATGTTTCTAGATCTTTTGAACACTTATTCTGTGACAAATTAGAATACTATCGGGAGGCCCACACTTCAGCGGGCTCCCGCTGTTCAGCCCCCCTGAAGATTGACACACTATGGAGAGACCACCGCAACAAAATCCGTAACCCTGAACTTAGGACTCCCCTGAGTCGCAACATTTTGTACTTTACACTTTTAAGAACTCAAATTCCCGAACCTATCATATCCTATATATCTCATGTTAAGTCATTATTATCGATTTCCTAACGCAAACGTTAACTGAATATTTAATCCCGTATACCTTTCCGTAATTTTTTTTTCTCTATTTTTAAAAATTTACAACTTCACTATTTAATATCCCGGCTACGTTCTCCGTGTACCTTTTTTACTAACTCAAAAGTCCTCCCCCGTGGGGTAAGGCCCGGAGTCCCGTATTTTTCCACAATTTTTCTCACTAACTCCTCAAATTCCATATAAAAAGTTCTCGCCTTCCTGTAGTTTATGTTCCCCCCACCCGTCACATATCACGTATCGTATTTTTTTATTCCTCTCCTCGTAGTTTGAAGCATATCCTGTTACAGGATACAGGATATGCTGCAAAATCACGAGGTAGTACAGTAGCCCCCCTTAGCCTATGTAGTTCGATTTACATATTAAAAACATCAATATTTCACCCGTATTTACGTATATATGTAATTTTTTCTTCTCAAAAGTACTCCCAGTGACCTACTACACCGATAGATCCATACATGGACCATCGAAGCGAATAACATGACGTGTTCTTGACCATTTCTTCTTTCCCCACACCATTTGCACTAGAAGGAGCCGTTATTTGCGTTAATCTATAGCGTCTACGCGTAATCGGCTGTGGCCACACTTAACCACCCAATCGCACCGCACTAGGCATACGCGCCGATTAGTAACGCTTACAACACAAATGTAAGTTTCCATAGCAACCGGAGCAAATTTTTGTTGATTTTTCAGCCATTTCTGAATGGATTTCATCCGAATATAGGTTAGAACACCCGGCGGGTAAACATAATTTCATGTAAATTTGGCGCAATACGCAGAAAATGGCAACTTTGGAATACAGCTTTCAGTATTCCAGACACCAAAAAATAGCGATTTTTGACCCAACATAGCATTCTTGCAAATTTGTAAAATTTTGGTCCAAAGTTTGCTCTACGGCCTGTAGGCCCCTAATAGCAATGTCAGTGTAGTGAAAGGATCCAATTTGCCATGTTTTTTGTTTTTTTTTTTTATAAGATGTTTTTAAAGAAAATAACATTGAACAGAAATGTAACAGTGTAAACGACAAAGGCTCAGTAACTTGAAAACCATAGGACATAGTAACATATGAACTGCATCATGAGATAGAGCTCTTTAAAACAGCTTTTTCCAGAAAAAATGGGGACAGAGCTCCGCCGTCCGACAGCCCCAGTTAAGGAACTGTCCAGTAGACAACTAAGTCCATTGGAGCATTTGTTACGTATATGACATCAAAAAAGAAAAAGCCCTTAATTTTAAAGGATTCGTAACTTTTATTGAGCACATACATACAACTGCATCATGGGAGAGCTCTTTAAATTACTCTTCCTGGAAAAAATGGAGTTCTGCCATCTGACACCCAAATATAAGGAACTGTCAGTATGAACAAATTCAAATGGGGAATATTGTTTAGCAACAGTAGCAAATTAAACAATTAAGTTAAGCCGTACACTTTAAAGGCTCCATAACTTGAAAACTAAGATACCTATGCACATAAGAACTGCATCATGGGATAGATCTCTTTAAAAATACAGCTTTTCCAGAAAAAAATGGACAGAGCTCCGCTGTCCGACAAGCCCCATTTAACTGGAACTGTCAGTAGAAATAAGTTCAATATAGATTTTTTTTTTAAAAAGTGCATGAAAAGTATAAAAAGCTAACTTTTCAAAGGCTTGAAACTTTAAAAACAAAACACACTATAACAATACATTGTTTGTAGGTCTATCCCTTTGCACTATTGCAGTTAAATAGTTAATTAAATACTGCAGAAGACATTTAGCATACAGCAGTTAAATGGTTAAATCAAAATATTAATGTGGGTGAAACATCCGAAAGTCGGGAGAAAAACGATGTCGGAAAACCATTTTAACAGACTTTATAAATTGAATATCTTTCAAATATATGTTGTTTTATTCACATCTTGCAGAGATATTGCCCTCTTTCCTGAACTTAACTTTTATGAATTTACTTATTTTCTCACTTTTTCTACATTTTATTTTTATTTAGTAACGCGACCATTTTCCGTATTTTTGCCCCGGTAAAACGTACGTCCGTATTTTGCATTCATTTTCCGTACGAAATACGGAAATCCGACTAGTTGGCATGTCTGAATACGGATCCAAACTGACTGAGCCTTTTGCGGACATATACACATTACAGAGTGGTTCAAAAAAAGTTTACACTTTTTCGTCTGCAAATTTCTCAAAAGTGGGTAGACATACCAAAATCGGGTGACGGTCATTTATTAAACCAATATCTTGGTGGAACTCTGGTGAGAACGGCGTTGAAAACAAAGCTGAAATGACAAAATGGCCGCCATCTAGAGAAAAAATGTGAAAATCCACTTTGCACCACAGTAAGTTCTATGACACTCTCTTGACAGTCATGAATTAAGATGATAAATACATTGAACAACACACCCCCGTCGGGTATTGGTACTTTCCTTATTTATTTTTTAAAATTCATATTAAATAAACACAAAGGTAGAAATTAAGGCATCTCAATTCTCAATCGATTGCAGTTTATCTTTGTATAAAAGGGCCTGCAATATTTCTTATTATGATCTTGTCCCAAAACCCATGCAAACATTGAAAATGTACAAACATCTGGAGTCTTGATCATCTTGATCAGAAAAAAAAAATGCAAGTCTCGTTTTCAATTTAAAATTCTCCCCAATTGAAATCAACTTTAATTATACCTGTAAATGGATATTTCAAGTTCTGTTTAAATTCACAATTTAAAAAAAAAAAAAAAACACTTCACACAAACTTGAAGGGTGGTCCAGTGCTTTGTACTGAGTAGGCCTACAGTTCACGTAATGGTATTGATTACTGATAACCATCATGATTGCCCCATAGACTTACATGTGTGCAAAAAGGGTTTTGACCATCTTTCTTTAGACGGCCGCCATTTTCTTATTCGAGCTTTGTTTTAACGCCGTTTTCACCGAGTTCCAACAAAAAGATTGTAGTTATGAAAATATCTTCAAAAAATTCTGGTATGTTCACCAACTTTGAGAAATTAGAACATAAACAGTGTAACCTTTTTTTGGACCACTCTGTATTAAACAACATTAGCCAATTATAGCATGATTGGAAACACAAAAATTTTTCTGTTGTAATTTGTTTTAGGTCAAAACAATTTCCTTGCAATAAATATAGAAAGGACTTAATTATACCCAATTCCTATTCGGCCACATCATGTGATTGTAACACCTGTGGTCTACTCTTTCCTAAGTGTTTCTATGTTATTTGCAGCATCTTGTAGTGTGGTTGGGATAGTCTGTGGCCTGTTGGAAGAAACCTATATTCTGGCTGCCACCGTCTGAAAACATGAGAACAATGCCAATAGACTACGGGCTACCATGACCCCCATGCACCCCCCCCGGGGGATTTTGGAGACAACCATTTTGTGAAGCTTATACCATAAGGCAATTGATTCGTTGGCCCTGCAAAACATCACACCCTGGGTACCGGTGAGGGAGCTTCAAAATGGCGCCAAAATGCAACCACCCCCCTTTGAGGAGAGAGTTCCAACATTGCCTAAGCACAACACAGGGATATAACAGACACTTGATTTTGTACAATGGATGATATGGCCCTCTCTTTCCAATTTGTACCAAAAATGAGTACCAACATGCCTAGTATTAGTCACAATGACGTCATAAAGTTCGCATGTTAGCTAAATGCAAGTTCCATAGACAGACATAGCGGGAAATTCATATGTTTGGCGAAAATGTAGGAATACCCAATTTTCATGCGGTTGGCTCTACTTTTGATGGAAAATGACTATTTTTATAAAATGAGAGAATGTTAGTGCTATAATAATGCTTTGAGTCGTAAAATGCAAACGATTAAATTTGCCACCCTATATTCAGTACATGTATTTGCATACTTTCCTAACATATGACGTCATAGTGACGTCATATGGGGATGTTGGCCAACTTATTTGATACCAAATGGAAAGAAGAGAAACTTCTGCTACCTGTGTACCAAAATTTACAGGAATCGGATGTTTCAGTAACGGAAAATCACGGGGGGGCGGGAGTTTGTACAAAAATGACTCAGGTAGACGAGAGTATATCGATGTCTTCCTAAGCCCTGAGATCGACCATGTGCCAGAGCACTCGTATGAAGGATTGGGGAGGATGCACATCCAGGGCCAATTCCAATTATAAGCCCTGATTGTTACCAGGGAGATGTGGCAAGAGCCCAGAAATTCTCCACCCAGGATGATCATGTTGGATAGAAATGGTGCATTAGATACAAGTGGCCATCAGGAGAGTTTATGCCACAAGATGGTCATCTGACATAATAGTAGAGAAGAATAAATCTGATACAGAAGAAGACAATTTAAGACATGATTCAAGAAGGAGGAGGAGGAAAGAGAAGATCAATTTCTGAATCAAAGGAGCTGCAATTAAGCTCGTATACCAAGGAGGAAACAGCATGCTTAAAAGATCGCCAATGATATTAACATTTGAAAGTCTCTTAGCGTATCCAACCACAGTGGTTCTAAATGGGATCTAGCAGAGGTGGGTACAGTCTGGCTGCTTCACTGAATTCTGCAAGGGTCCTTGTGGTGCATTGTTGCATTCACACATGGAAGGACAAAGAGATGATCCAGTGTCCTGATCGGCTTTCAGGTAGCTCACTCTGCAAGGAAACCTTTGATCGGCCAATTCAGGATCTCAATCAGATGAGACACCGCCACTCAGCACACGAGAAGCCATCAATGCCAAATAGATGCCCTTGGTTGACAGCAAGTCTTTCTTTCCCACAAGGCAACTCCCCCAAACTCTTGAAGACCTTTTGCAAAGGACCGGACTTGCATAAGAAAACTAACCCCGGATCCTAAGGCGGCAGCAGCCAGCCTTTTCTGTCCAACACAGGGACGCGCCATACCAGATTACTGGCAGCTATGGCTCATGCATGCTCGTGCTTGCTGCATTTATAAGTTGTCCGCTGGAGCTGGCCGAAGAAACCCCGTGACATGCCGGCAGGAGGCATCCCAACGACGGGTCAAGTTCGGGATTGACCCCTCCATACAGGGCAAGCATACTCCACACATGACCAGCACAGGGCAATCGCCGTCGATATCAGGGCATGTGGGCATACAGGGTGGGTTAATGGGGGAAAGCCCCTTGTGGGGGTTTCAGGGGCCGAGACCCCGGAAAAAGACTTGAGTTAGGTTTTACATGTCGGTGCTTCGGGAGAGGGGTTATGTCCTGATCTTGAAGCAGATGAACTACGCTGAACGTTGCGGGGGTCCAGGGCGGAGCCACCAGAAGCCTTGGATTTAGACAGTTCATCGCAATAGGAAGAGCTCCGGATATCTCAACAATCATGAAGCAGAGGATGAAACTATAAATGCCCCGGAGGGGTACAGGGTTCGGAGCCCGTGGAAGCTCTGACGTTAAAATAGCGATGTTGAGTGCCTCTTCGGAGAGATCTCCACGTTATTTATTAGCTTGAACGCAGATGATTACTACAATTTTCTGGCGGGTGGTCAGGGACGGAGCACCGGACCTTCATTTTTAGTTTGTTTGAGGCCTTTGGAGAGATCTCAGTTATCTCACTATATTGAAGCAGAGGTACTATACTGACTGTTGTAACAAATAACATCCAAAAAATCACAACAGATATTTTTTTTAATTTTTCTGAAAACATTTCAGCGGCCCCCTTGAGGTGCTGTCGGGCATGTGCCCCCTCCCCTTGCCTAGCTTCCTTAGCTACGCCACTGCTTTCCGAATGATGTGGGTCTTATAAGAGGTCCAAGGTGACTCCTAAGTAGTAAACATGACTATCACAAGTGCTCCAGGAGCGCTCCAGGCCAGGTCACTCAAAGGTGACGCCTGGCACGGCCGCGCAGACGGAGAGCATACACCTTGTGCCCCGGATGGATTGCGCGCTGGCTGATGGGTCTCCTCACAATAAGGGGCCGAGCCCATCTAAAGGCACTTTGAGTCTCCCTTTGACATATGCATCTGTGCGCCAATTCAAGATTCGTTCCAGACCCAAAACGCAGGGATCCCGCACTCTCAGGCCGGTGCGGGCACAGTGCCAAACAGAGAGGCATGAGACGGCTCCCCAGGGGCACTCCCTCCCTGCGGCCACATAGACCAACAACCAACCATCTGGTGCTTATTAATTTTAACAAAACAACGTGGTGGCGCGTTTGGTTGCCGTCGCTTTGCGTACACGACTTACTGAAAGCTCTCGCAGCAGGCGTAGTAATAGTATGAAGCTTGTGCTTCACTTAGTAACCATCGTCAACACATCAAGACGCAAAGAAAAAAGTGGGGGAGGATAGGGGGAGTCAGGGGGCTACGGCGCCCCGGGTGGACACCTGAAGCAATGAGAAGGTGCAGGAACATCTTTCTTCCGTCCGGGGGGGGG